>JAWPHD010010980.1:0-87900 GCA_037043455.1 Cyrtodaria siliqua | reverse complement strand
CTTGTACCTGGCGCCGCAATTGGTGCAAACATGGCGATACTCAATGGTATGCACTGCCCTTATGTGCTCTTGGAGAGAATCACTTCTCGTACAATCAATTCCACATAGGGAACACTTTGCACTAGAACTAGAACATTTACTTTCATCATGTGAAGACATGTGACGCTTACTGTTGTCCTGTCTTGAACAATGTGTGTCACACATAGTGCACTTGATTCCTGGTGATCGTGCTTGGTTGTCATGTGGGCAGCTAGGCGGCCCATTTCAAAAATTGGTTCTACACGATTTCTGCATTTATACGTCATATCAGTCTGCTTTTCATGTTTGACAAGACGGTGTCTTATGAAGCCACTCTTTGAGTTAAAGCCCTTTCCGCAGACCACACAAACAGACTGATTGATTATCGTTCATCTCATAAAAGGATCATCAATTGCTTGATACCTGCAAACAAGAAATAGAACATATGTGTGTGTGTGTTTGTGTGTATGTGTGTGTGTGTGTGTGTATATGTAGCACGGATCAAGATTGCTTAAAATTGCTAAAAAATAGATTTAATTCGTACAAATATGTATGATTTTGTCCAAAACAGATCGGGAATCTATTGAATTTGATTGTGCTTCTATTGTTCAATGGCACGATATTTTCGTGACATTTACAGTCGTATTGTGTGATGTCAATATCCATATATGTCATTACAAGTGATTTATAAACCATTTTTATTTTTCGAAATGCAAAAGAGGGCATGAGAACGCTCTACTGCTTAAATGGGGCACTAGGTTACTTTTTTAAACAATGACTATAATGACCCCTCCGTCTCCTTTTGTTCGAACAATGACCCCTCCATATCCCGTTTTCAAGACACCTCCGTGCACATTTCCTGAAAATGTCACCAGTACAGTAGTGACCCATCCGTGGTAATGGAAATAAATAAAAAATCTCTTTTTTTTTGCATAGAAGGAAGCTTTTTTTATAACCCTACACTTAAGGTGTAAGTATGTAACGACTCAAAGTATATATAAACAGTGCTAATTAGTCGCGGTTTTGTACATAGGATGAGAAAAAGGCAAAACACATTTGGCCGTCATCGCTTCAATTTCTTATCGCCGTTCAGTCAAGACTTAAATGCCGTGTTTTGGCCTATTTGGATAAGAATAAACAAATCAAAGTATGCACGATGATAATTCATCCAATGTACTATCGAACCACACAACTGCCAAGTTTCATAACGGTATATTTAAAGTGATATCGACAATAAAATACGGTACCCACCTCGTGCCGATGTTATCGTCCGCCATCTTGGAATGACACCTCCGTATCTCGTTACCGACAGATGTGTTTCATTTCTGTGCATCAAACAGTTATCAAACCGTTAGATTATAAGATAGAATCAAGAAACGTAAATAATAATGATCGTTCATCTATCAATGATTGGAATTATTTTTTTCTATTTATCCAATATATTGTATTTCTCCAATTTCTACTCATATGAGATATGCCATCAATATGGCATCAAAACAACATGCTAAAGAAATGTTCTGTAATAACAAGTATGAAATGCCCAATATAAGTATGAAGTATTATCACCATTTCTTAAAATCTTCCGCTTCTCATTAGTTTAGAGCCAAGGTGTACCAGACCGTATTACCCGCCGGCGACCAGTAATATGAAAGCCCACTGAAAATGAAATACAAACGACCAACAGCTAAAGAAACTCCCAATTCAACATTACTTTTCTACGAATGCTACTGTATTCTGTTTTATCAGGGTGTACAAGCTGATTTTAATTTTTCAATATTTTGTCCAGCCACGAAAACAGATGACACATTTACACATCCGCCCATTGTATATATCCAATCTCTGCCAGTGTAGCTTACATGTTTCTGGTGCCCCGCATTGGCAGTGGCTATCTATAGTAAATGTTGCATAGACACCCCTCTCTTGTCCGCTACTACCTCTGCTACCATGCCTATAAGGCTAGGTGCGGTGTGTCGGTGAGTTGGGAACGGAAAAAGGGGGCATCTGTCTCCAAGAGAAGTCTGTCTTCATCAATTTTTCATAAGGCTTCCAGTTGGCCCTCATCTAAAATAATGTCTAAATGCGTCACCCCCTTTCCACCCGCCCCCCCCCCCCACCCCCCCCCCCTCCCCCCCCCCCCCCCCCCCACCCACCGGGCATTAAGAATGGTGCCATGCTGGCTTTACAGGTGAGACTGTTGGTTTATTCATGATCATCTACTTCCCTTATATACCCCTGAGAATTATCCTCTCGTGTGCATTCCTGAGTTGCAACACTATCACTTGCCATGTAGGATCTTGAGTCGAGCCTGTCTCTGTTGAGTATAACCCATCTCGAGAGTTCTCCTGTACCTGTCTTTGCAAGATCAGTGGTACAGCTTCATCCAATTTGTCAGTGGAATCCCTCCACATCTCTTGCTCTACAGCAGTAGTTTCTAGAGCATTTCTAGAGAATTCTCCTGCACCTTCTCGTGCAATCATTTTGAGATCTGAGTCATTACCTCATCCACCATGCAAATGGAATCCCTCCACATCTCCTGTTCTACCGCTGCTGCTCCTGGTACCTCTTGCGAAGTCAGTGGTAATGCCTCATCCCGCTTGTTTGGAAAATCCCCCTCACCACTGACTATACGCTCTTGTACAGTAACTACATCCACCACATGGAAAATATGCTGTATTTTGAAAAGACAGGCCTTATGTCACACTGTACCTTCAATTAGCAGTAGAATATTAAACATACACTATATAGCGGAAACACTCATTATGCGTTTCTTTTTCGTTTCAGTATATGTATACAAATAGTTAAATATATGCGTTCTGTGTTTTCCCCTAATTCAATTTAAAATAGCGACAATGAATAAAGTCGCTTTGCCAGACACTGGCTCCGACACTTTCATTCGTTTATAAAAGATGCATCGTTATAAAAAATAAAATAAAAAACAGGTGTAAAAGGGGATCAGGAAATGCAACATTCACCGAACACAGTTAACCAAAAAACACGAAATCAAAACATACAACAATTACAAGGAGAAAGCCACAAGATAAAAGGGTTCACAATAGGGGTACCGATTTGGAGCGGTCAGTGACGAAAAGATCATTGGGTGTTGTTTAACGTTACAGAACCTTCAATGGTCTACTGTATGATGGTTCTGTTGGTATGTGTACCTGTGTTGAACATACTGGAACCACTTTTGTGTAAAGCTGTATCAAATAAATGTTCTCCCAGTCTCGCAATATCGCAGTTCTCGCAATCCACTTCAGTTCTTGATGATAACGACTACATGCACGGAAATGTATTAACGACCGCACGATGGTGTAATGGTAGAGAGTTCAATACCCGGTCGTGTCATACCATAGACTGTATACTACTAGTAGCTCCCTTGCCTTACGCTCAACATATAAAGGTTAGTACTAGGACTGATCTGCCCAGTGTCAATATAATGTGGTGACTGAGTGGGGTATTATGGCATGTGTCTAGAGGTGGTATTCCAGTGAACTGAGCATACCACTCACTGTTACAAGTAGGCAGGTCATTTTAGCCTTAAATATAGCCTAAGGTAAAAGAAATTGGCACAAAAATTATTTTTACTGATCCTGGTTCGAAACAATATACAAAAAAATATATCCAAAGTCCTCATCTCAAATCACGTGCTAAATATGATTTTTTGGGGTAAAAAGTCAAAAAAGTGAAGAAAATCACTATCTTCTGGAATAAATTTATATCCATTCAGAATATTAGTAAAACATGTATTTATATATGAAATGTTATTGTTAATATTACATAATATTAAGTTTAAATGGAAAAAAAGTATAATTATATATCAAAACCTGATTTTGGGTCCAAAAACATTTTTTTTTTTTTTTTAAAAATATTTTTTTAATGGTTCTTGATTACAAGAAAAAAAAAGATTTTGATTTTATACTTGGTGTATTCCTAGAATCAGCGATTTTTCTTCATTTTTACAATTTTCTACCCCAAAAACATTATATTTAGAATGTGATTTCAGAGGAGGATTTTGGACATATTGTTTTCTATATCTTTGGGAACCATAATCAGTTAAAATAATGTCAGTGACAATTTATTTGAATTTATGCTATTTTTTATTAATCTTATCTTAAATAAGATTAATAAAAAATAGCATAAATTCAAATAAATTGTCACTGACATTATTTTAACTGATTATGGTTCCCAAAGATATAGAAAACAATATGTTCAAAATCCTCCTCTGAAATCACATTCTAAATATAATGTTTTTGGGGTAGAAAATTGTAAAAATGAAGAAAAATCGCTGATTCTAGGAATACACCAAGTATAAAATCAAAATCTTTTTTTTTTCTTGTAATCAATTTCCGTACTAACTAATAATACTTGTTCAAGTCGTTTCTGCATATATATATAATTATGTTAGGATTGATGAGTCAAGCAACACTTCATGTGTAATCAGTAGACTTCAAAATATAATCTTCTATGTCATAGACATAGAAGGTAAGGTATGTTGATTTATATTGTCTTCTTATCAGTTTGTTTTTTACATGTAGCCAACGGAACTCACTTTAATCACTGTCTATTTCGGGTCGTGCCGAATTCTCACAACACACCTCTAGACGAACTACATGTTGTATTGCAATCTAATTCCATTTTCTTACAACTACAGCTGGTCGTTTTGCATCCTGTTTTGTACGAGCATCTTATCACCTTCAGAAGGAATTCCGGGGCAGGTGATTTGTCCATTTTAAGCGGCTTCATGGAGTTATCTTGTATTTCCCAGCCCTATTCAACCGATATTAACCCATCTTCATTACCTTTCCAGTCCTGTATTTGATACAATACCCGTAGACTGTGATACTTTGCAGCCCCTGATGAAAGGGGTAACATTTTGGGATCTACAACACTTGTGCTTTTGGCAACCTTTTCGGCAAATTTATGAACACGTAGTTTGTCCAGTCCTTCTCGCGAATTACTCTTATACAGACTACAGACACAGTAATGCAGTCTCTCCAGATGCAATAATGTCCTCTTTAGATACTTCGTTTGGTGTTTTGTTGAACATATCTGCAGCCAGATGAAATTCCAAGTTGTTTTCATATGTTTTCAGAACAGTACCCTTCCCAAGTCCATATATCCTTGATGTTGTGTCGCAGCCAAGAATTGCATGAAGAAACAGTATTTTAGAGCATATTTCTTCACCCAATTTACATTTTGTGTCTTGAATGTTCCATACTGTGCTTTTCCATATATGTACCCGTTCCTTCTGAAGTGTTACCGTATAGTAACACAGCAGTATCAACAGATATGTATTATCTCCAACTAATGACGTCTGCGTTGTTAAGGAGTAGGTCACAGCTGTCTTTACCATAAGAAGATCCGCATCGTCTGAAGAGTGTACAGTTTCAATACCCGCATTTTGCAACTTATCACTTAGAAGATTTAATAAATCTTTGTTTGTTTTTCTTGTTTGTGAGGAACTTACTTTTCTTTCCTCTCATGAGCATTGTCACAGTGAATTTAACTTCCGTCCCAACGCAACCCCTGTTCGCCTCAGATGTGTTGTGTCTTTAGTACTTGGAACATTGTCATATCCGTCAAATACCACAGTCGCTTTTCCATACTTCCTTGTAACATGCTCCACATACACATCACATATTTGACCATAGCTGTTAGATTTTGGCCAAGGAATCCGTTGCAAAAGGCAAGCGCCATCAAGTATATATTTCATTTCACCAGTGGGTCTTTCACTGTAGTTTTACTTTATCTCGTATAGCTTCTGCCAATGCTGGCTTATCAGCCTCTCTCAGCAAGTGCGAGGTTTCAAATATTGCTGGAGGGTAAGTGCATAACTCATAAGAGAATAGCGAATCCAGATCGTCTTCTGGGAGTGATTCTTGCCGCAGAAACAAGCCGTTGAAATAATAGTTGAGAGTCTACCGTGACAACGTCATCGCCTATTTTCAAACCAGCCGTATCCGACATTGTTTTTACTTGATATTTTCGCTTGAAAGCAAAATCCATAACAGTGCTTTCAGCCATTTTGTCTAGAATCTTGATCCCAACAGCTTTCGCATCATCTACATTGACAGAATCATCAGAAACAACTCCACTTGATATCCTTTTTAGCTCAGGATCCTTATTAAAGGGGTTTCTTTCACTGAGATATTCTATTAGAATGTTCGTGTCTTTCTTGTCTCTCTGTTGCGTGCGTTTGAATATCTTTATGCTGGTCATTGGTGATGAATTCTGTTCCTGATATTTGTTGCATAGCTTCGTTGATTTCTGAGCAAGCGGGGCGAGAATGTTCCCACAGCGTCCTCTGTGTTTGTCATTCCCCTTCCTCGTGTTAGCCCACCAGTTGTTTTCAAACTTCTCATGAGCATTTGTTCTATGACTAAATCAGTCAAGAGCCCTGCCCAAAATCGATCGCTTTGTCTTAGTACATGATACCCCTCCATAAAGTACCTGTACACATCAGGACTACTTGTTTCTAATGCTAGCATGTTTGCAAGGTATACGTGTGCCGACCGCATATAAGTTGTGGCCAGATGCTGTGAAATAGGGTAACATATCTAATACTGCCTGTAAATGGAGCTTCCAGTTGCCAGATCGTTCTGCCTTAAAAAATCATATCAACCTTCTCCATGTATTGAAGCCACAATCTTGATGTGCGACTTTGTTTTAAGTTACTACGGTGCGTATCTACTCTCTCTTTTATGCGCTCTACTACAGCAGATGAACATGCAGGTTCAACATCTAACTCACCTGCAAGAACCTAATCAAACACAGGCAATGCACACTCGATATCATTGTCAGTGCCTATTCATTCATGTCTATATGTTTCTTCAGCAAACAATTCTGCTGTCTCGATTAGGTGATTTTCGAGTCCACAGATACGTTAACTTGCTCGTCAGAGATACTTTCATTCTTATTTGTTTCCAGTCCAACATTACATGTCTCATCATTTTCCGAACCACCATTGAACTCAACTCCGTCATTTGTTTCGTCACCTTCAGTTTCACCACTCGGTTTGTTCTTACGTATGTCAATATTAAAGACTTAGGCGGCCATTAACGAATACAGAGCCATATCTACAAGGTTGTGGCCTCTAACTGCTCGTGATATGGCTTTGCCTGTTAGCATGTGCATAACAGCATTATCCACATATATTCTTTCTAGTAGTTCTGTTAACCCCGAATCTGTCATTTTATGACCAATACAGCCTAGGACACTTATTTCCATGTGCAGTCCTCCCAGTCTGAGCACAATGTGTCGCAGGTCGCTGATACTAGGTTCTGATAGAACGATGTTCAGGGCTTTCCACCATAGAGGTTGGTCAAATGTGAGGATTGGCGTTACCTCGTATTTCTAGGCCTGGTCATTTATAAAATGCAATGTTGAGTAGATACAGGTTTCATCACTCGGGCTAATACGTGTTGCTTCACATTTATAACAACAATCTTAATTAAGTAGCACACAGATCTGTTACTACCTTTAAAATTATGTTTTATTTCAAAATCAAACATATACATACTTGTCATCTATGTAACTGTATAACAAGCTCCATCAAGTGTGTATTAGTTCACTGAATTGGTGTTTACCTCAGTACCAAAACATGTGTTGTCAAAAAGAGCGGCAAACTTTTAAGGGAAGGTACTCTATCAAATCAAACACATTTTAATTAAGGGAGATTATCTGAATATTTTACATACAAATCTACTGTTATGACCAATCTAAAACATTTAGTGTAATCCAACAAGTAGATCTATTATAAAAAGTTGGATATTTTACTTAATTTAACATTAATACGTAAATATCATTATAAAATTATGTACCCAAAAATCGTTGATTTTTTCTAATTTTTCTTAAACTTTCAACCTCAAAATAAGTACACTTTCAACTTGAGTTGTGAATTGTATTTTAGATATCTGATAGAGAACAACATAAAAAGTAAAATACAAAAACAAAAATATGATATTTACACACAGATTTAATTTAAGTATTTTATCTCCAAAAATCGGTGATTTTATCACTTTTTTCACCTTTTTATCCCAAAATTGAGAGTCTGTCTATTTATTTGGTCAAACTGATCATACATTCTGATTGTCTTCTCTATTACAAGCATTATTTACTATATAACTGTATTTTTTATTGTTTAATTATATATTTTTTTAATTATTCCCAAAAAAGGTGATTTTTTCATTATTTTACATCTTTTTGCCCCAAAATAACATATTTAGCACGTGATTCGAGATGAGGACTTTAGATATTTTTTTTTCCATAATTTTTGGAACCAGAATCAGTTAAAACCATTTCTGTGCCAATTTCTTTTACCTAAAAGTGTATTTTTACTGCTCTAAAGTAGACACCCTCTTGATATGACTATTGTTAAAGGAAACGATGACTTTCATAAAACATATATATTTTAACAAAAATGCATTGCAAAATAGATCAAGCAGTTATCTAATTATGTCTACAACTACAAAAAGGTAATATCATTTGCACTGCAAATATTAGTCAGACCCTCTTTATTAAATACAAGCTGAACACGTGCATTTATTTCTCTACATCAATGTCTAATTGTACGCTGTTGTTGTTTTTTACCAGAGACTTATATTATTAAATAAAAAGGTCTAGACATCTGTGTTACTTTATCGTACACCATAATTTAATTGTGCGTATTTGGCGAGAAACCCATGAGATTAGTTTTCCTTTAGCAGAAGACGATATTGTGTCATACGATTCCGGTTATCAATGACGGAGACTAAAACCCGTATTATATTCCAGAAGCTTTCAATGTGGCATTGCTTATAGACGCTGGGAAATAACTGACACTTTAAAACTAGAAATTAACAAATCCGTCACAAATACAACGTCGGCAACTGATTGGTCTCTAGATATATGAATTGTCGGAATACAGAAGATAAATAAACTAGCAGACAATATTAATTTTGTTAAAGGTTGTTAGTAATTGCTGTACTGATCACACAAGAAAAAATGAGTACAGTCGTTGATGTCTTAATAATGGTTGCTGGAAATATAAGGCACTGGGTACCTTATATCCAATAAACAAGTTTGATAAAAAACAAAGATACCATGATAGTATCTAGTAAATAAAATAGCACATCATGTAACGTCGCGTTGATATATTCTTAGAAAAGTTTCTGATTTGGTATCACATTTTAAGAGAAAAACACATTTAGGTGAAGTGCTATTTAACAAAAAATATCAAACCAGATATTTAACAAGACATGCCCTGCCAACAAGTACTATATTTCGGTTTTGATTATCGGCTGTGTTTCATATTTAACACTAAAAACTAGAAAAACATGTAGCATAAATACATGTGAATAAAGGAGGATTGGACAAACAATTTTGGGGGAAAGACGTACCTTCGGTTTTAGACTGATATTTGAGGGGGTTTTGGGGTTGTTTGATATTGTGGTTGATAATAATCTCTCTACAAAATAACCTCTAAATAACGTACCCAAATGTGGCATGCATTCATTAGGTGTTGTTTCTACAACTGACGTTGATACTAGATTTAGTACATACAAAGCCATTACATTGACATTTTATATAGATATGTTTTTATTTGTAGTTGATTAAAACCAGTAGACCGACAGAAACTGCTGCAACTGTGTTTATCCTATCTTAAAATTAGACTCGTGTACAAAATAAGTGTACTTTGAGTTTGAAAAACAGATTAGATTACTAGATAAAACTCAGAGTGACTGTAATGTCAGACTAGATGGACAATAAATGACATCTTACGTTAACTTGTTACTGGAAAGCACATGGTTAACAAACGGCATTGTTTTAGGGTAACGGACTAATTTACGCTAATGTTTGAGCATAGTCTACAAAGTTACGAAGGTATTCATCAAAATTGGCAAATGGTGGCACTGGTCTGATACACATGAAAAAGAGGTACATACTGCAGTAGTGAATATTTCCCGTATGGTCCACGCTCATGAGATAATATAACCTCAATTAATTTACTTTGATTACAATCTTACGAAGAAACTGGCATCTCCTGCTAGCTAGTTCCTGTGACACGTGTTCACTAATGAGTCTAATATGTTTCTCGTCCGTGCATCAAACAGTCATCGGATAGAAACTAGAAACTTAATAACGGTAGTTCATCTATCAGTGTCTGTGTAATTAGATTTTCTCTTTATCCAAGATAATTTATTTCTTCCATTTCTAGTCATATGAGATATGGCATCAATATGGCATCAACAACAACATGCAAAAGAAATGTTCTTTAATAACAAATATCAAATGTCCTATGTAAGTATGAAGTATTTTCACCATTTCTTAAAATCTACCGCTTTTGATTGGTTAAGAGCCAATGTGTACCAGTCCGTATTACCCGCCGGTGACCGGTAATACAAAAGCACACAGACAATGAAATAAAAATGGCCGACAGCTAAAGAAACTCCCAATTCAGCATTAGTTTTCAATGAATTCTACTGTATGCTGTTTTATCAGTGTGTACAACCTTATTTTAATTTTTATATGCAATATTCTGTCCAGCCGCGGAAACAGATGACACATTTGTAAATCCTTCCAGAATATATCAGAATGCTTCTTTGATTCGCTATAAGCTCATGTTTCGTCAATCTTTTCTCGAACAGAAGAACGACTGGCACCGAGTAAAACCTGTTTTACAGTCTAAGGGAACTAACTTTTGTTTACTATAATTGTAATTATATCTATCAATATTGCTCAGAAATGGTGATAACTTAGTTACACTGATTTCCAGCAGGGTGTATGGGAATATTCCAACCTGTTGGATGAGCCGAATAACTGTCACATGACAGGTCAGGAGTACGGTATCTCCGGATTCATATGCGTACCAACGCTGAAATGTAAATACATAGCTGTGCACATTTATACTGATCTACTCATGTCGCCTAAAATTGATGTTATATACATTTGATTATATTTTGCCGGTTATTGTTATGGACTTTATTGTTAGAGATTTTCTTTTGACGGTATATACTTTTTATTTAGACTCTTGTCTTTAAGCTAACCTGTAGACCGCTTTCCAGTTCGGTAACCCTATTTTCACTACTATTTTTGTTGTGCTTTGTCATGTTCATTGGCCATGTAATTGGCTCATTATCTTTAGTCTGTGGTATACTGAGTACCTTGTTGTACACTGAGGACCTACGATGCAATTTCTATTATGTCTGTAGGAATTTCTCATTTGCGTACTCTAATTTACATTTCTATGTCCATCAATATGTATTGAATGTTAGCTACCACTTGATATGTACACCATTAGCTGAATATATGCGTTAAGTGTATTACACTTAATTCAGTTCAAAATAACGACAATGAATATATTCGCTTTGCCAGACACCGGCTCGACACTTTCATTCGTTTATAAAATGTGCATTGTTATAAAATAAATTAAACACGTGGTGTACACAGATAACACAAATAGTTGTAAAATTGTACTAGGAAATGCAACATTCACAGAACAATCAACCAAAAATACGCAGTCGAAATAAACAACCATTACAAGGAACACACCACAACATAAAACGGTTGACAATATGGGTACCGCTTTGGAGCGGTCAGTGACCAGTCGGCCTCTGGGTGTTGTTTAACGTTAGAGAGCCTGCAATGGTCCACTGTATGATGATTCGGTTGGTAATTATACATGTGTTGAACATACTGGAGCAAGTGTTGAGTAAGGCTGTATCAAATATATGTCAAATGTTCTCGCAGTCAACTTCAATTCTGAATGATGGAGACTACACGCACGGAATCGTATTCGAATAATGTATTAGCGACCGCACGGTGGCGTAATGGTAGAAAGTTCGCTCCAAATGCGGGAGGTCGAGGGTTCAATTCCCGGTCGGGTCACATACAAATGGTACTAGTAGCTCCCTTGCTTGGGTCTCAACATGTAACGGGTAGTACTAGGACTGGTCTGCCCGGTGTCAATATAAGGTGGAGACTGAGTGGGTGTGGGGAGGGGGGTTGTCTCATGACATGTGTCCAGAATTGGTATTCCAGTGACTGAGCATAGAGCTCACTGTTACAAGTAGACAACCACGTGATATGACTGAACTGTTGTTAAAGGCAACGATGAATACCATACAAACATATATATATTAAACAAATAATGTTTTTATTGCTTTTATTTCTCTACTAATATTCAATCTGTTTTCCACCAATAATAACTTTGGTTATCCAAAATAAATAATGTTATTTCATAAATTGTATAATAGAATCGATAATCCAATATGATAACAAAGCAATGATAATGTCAACGGTCTTGGAAATCCAAGTGTGTTTCGGAGGTCCGTTCACATTCAAAGTCAAAATACATCTCTCCTTATTTAACAAAAACAGTAATAGTAGAAAACACCTTCAAAATAAATAAACCAATGAAAGACAATTACATAACTGCATATGACAGGTACAAGTGTGACATATCTTAAGAATATCAGAAAATATTTGTTAACAATGGTTCACGGCTGACATATTTGTAAAAATGATTAGTTTATGGCGTCTTATCAATAATAAGAAACAAAGACATGTTAGAATTATATAATGGTTTGACACTTGTGCCTCAAGGTGCTAAATACTTCCCCTGTATGCAAGACGCTTTGGGCATACCGTAAAGATAACAAACAATGTAGATAAATGCCGCTTTTGAAATAGTATATGCAATGTGCCAAATAAGAAATGAAGTGAATTGTAAAAACAATATAATATTGATATAAAAATCGAACATGAAAAGCAGCATTCAAGGACGACAGTTAACCACAAACACACACAGAAACAAAGAAAACATTTAAAGATGAATAAAAGGTCAACATAAGATATCAAAAAACAAAAGGGTTGACAATAGGGCTACCGCCTTGGAACGGGCAGTGGCAAAAAAGTCCGCTGGGGGTTTAAATCAGGTTCTAGGGTGCATCAAACATCACACTTACCCTACTGTCAACCCAATAAAACGGGACAGTGTAAATAAAGAAATCCACGCCATGAACTATTCTCTAAATCATATTGACAAAACATATTGATAAACCAAACCTTGAATAGTCCTATGAATATTACAATATATACAACATAAAGTTTATTTAAAAGACTAAAGAAATCTTTCATTTTTTCTGATATGTTTAAAATATATCAAAAATAATGTAGCAAACATAAGCGCCATAATATGTGTTTGACGAGAAACACATGAAATTTAGTTTTCCTTTAGCAAAAAACGATATTGTGTCATACGATTTCGTGTACCAATGATGAAGATTACAACCGAAATTATATTTCAAGACGCGTTCAATGTCTAGGCGCTTGGAAATAACTGGCACTTTGAAAATAGAGTCCGTCACAAATACAACTTTGGTAACTGACTGTTCTCTAGATTTTGTAAATTGGAGGAATACAAACAAGATCACTGCATTAGCAGACAAGATGAATTATGTTAACGTGTGTTAGTAATTGATGTACTGATCGCAAAAGGAAAAACAAGAGCGCCGCCTTTCGGGGCATTATACGCCCGTTTCCTTAAGGTTATTATGTTTGTTTAGGTTAAACCTATTTATTTTACGATTGTGAAATAAGCCTATGGCTTATACCAATCATTCTCACTGGGTTATTATGGTTATTTTGTTAAATGCATTTGCTAGGTGTGAGGTTAATATGACATTGTCCTTGGACCTTCTAGCAAAAAAGACGCTTCATGTTGATGGGTAATACGCTTTAAAATGGCTTGTGGCCTTCACCATTAACCTTCTGATCTCAAAAACAATAAGGTCATTCCTTTCAACCAGGATAATGCACTTGTGAAGTTCCATGAGTGTAAAACTTATGAAATTATTAAGCAAAATGTGAAATACCATAACGATCATGGTGATCTTGGCCTTTAACATACTGACCCCAAAACAATAGGGATCCTCCGCTCACCTAGGGTAATGTACCAATGACGTTTCATGAGTGTAGGTGTTATGGTTTCGAAGTTATTTTTTTTTCCATATAATGTAACTGTGTTCTTTATCTAGTCAAACAAAAATAATAGGGATCCTCCACTTAGCTAAAGCAATGCAACTATGAAGTTTCATGAGCGTGGGTCTCATCATTTTCAGTTATCTTGATGAATACAAATAGTTTACGGACGGACGAAAGAGCGGACGGATAACCCCATACCATAATACTTCCCGTTTTTCAAATACCATGTTTCCAATGTCCAATAAACAAGTTTGATAAGAAATACTACCATCTTCCACCGATAGCTTCTGCATTTATGTAAGCTAATTCACGTCTTTACATGTTTGATAGCGTGGTTGATAACAATCTCACCACGAAATAACCTCTAAATAGCATACCTAAATATGGTATGCATTAGGTGATGGTCCAACATCTGACGTTGATACTAGTGTTAGTACATACAAAGACATTACATTGACATTTTAGATAGATACGTTTTATTGTATTTTATTAAAACCAGTAGATCGACAAAGGCTGATGTAACAATATTTCATCCTATTGTGGTGAAATTGTATTTGTAACACGATTACTTCCCTTGTTTTAAATGACTCCATTTACTCAAATAGCAACAAACTGCTTACAAAGTAAACACTTACAGTTTTATCAACACAGATCAGTTGTAGGTATTTTTGGTTGTTGAATACAACTCTAAATTGCTTTAAATACATTTTTATGATCATGACACTAATTTAGTTGTATAGACAGTTAGAATATATAAGTGATTTATTTGAAATTGATGTTCGTCAATTTCCGTTGAACATCGCCAAAGATCGGTGAGCTGCTAGAGGTCGCTCTCAGTCGTCTGGTATAAAAGAGAAAAGCGCTTCAGTTGTTGGGCACTCAAAGTCCAGACTCTATTGTGCCCATCGCGTCAGGTATACCTTGACGTGTTCGTTGGCGGACGGACTATAAACCTTAGAACTACACACACACAAACACACACACAGACGTTGTTGGGCACTTCTTGTCTGAGTGTCCGACGGTTAACATCGGTGTATGTTAATTAGATACTGCTCCTATTTTGAAGGATTGTGTTTTGCTGGGACTTTGGGCCAAAAGCACTATCAAACATTATATCCGGGTTCTCTCGAGAAGCCCCGCTTCCTTGAGAGGGTATATGTTAGCATAGGGCTTAGTGCACGGGTTGCAGCTGTAGCTTTCCTTGAGTTAGAGCCTTGTCATTGGAAGCCCCGCTTCTTTGATAGAGTTCTGTGTGACACACCTGTAGCGATCTTGAGAAGCACAGCTTCTTTGATAAAGGTGTTGTTAAAAGGTGCGGGCGCTATAGAAGTGTTGTAGCTATAGAAGTGTGCTATAGACGTGTGCGGCTATAACTGTGCGGCTGGAACTCCAGTTCGTAGACGACAGATAGGTTAGCTGTAGGAGAGAGTGTGATACAACGCTTGATAAATTCGGAGGTAGTTGTGGCCTCGTACGATTGTAATCAATTGATTTGAGTTTTGAAACCATTGTTTGAATCATCTTTAGAATCATTGATTTATACATATTTGTACTAATCAACGGCTAGGAAAGCCCCAAGGAAAATTATATATATTGCTGTATATCGGCAAAACGTTACACTATCTTTAAATTAGCCTCGTGTACAACATAAGTGCGCTTTGAGTTTGAAAAGCGGATTTAATTACCAAACACAACTCACAGTGACTGTAATGTCAGACTAGATGTACAATAAATGACATCTTGCGTTAACTTGTTATTGGAATGCATGGCCAACAAATAGAATTATTTAAGAATAAAATACTAATTTACTTTAATTTACTGACTATCTGAGAAAACGGTGGCCAATGTGAAAATTGTGTTTCTATAAGGTCATTGACGACGGTAAGGTATTGCTCAAAGGTATTCTTGAGTATTATTTATGGTTCGTAATTGTTCATGGTAAACAGAATGATTCATATAACTGACCCAAAAACCGACAATGTCCAGAATTCAGAATTGGTTTAAATACGAGTTTCATGTACATAGCTGCCATTTGATGAGTCATTTTACGTATTTTCGTAGAGCAGTCTAGTCTACCGGATCCTAAACAGAGATTTTTCACGCAGTCGAATAAAAATAAATAAATCGAAGTACTATAAATATTCTAAATTATGTATATCTTGTTTTGTAATATTTATCTTTGATCTCGTCTTTATTTACCCTCCGGTAATTTCCGCTATGTACTGGCATTAGATAAAATAAAGGAAGAATGACACGACTTGTATATGCTGTTATTATACCTATATTCGATGTACTAAATGCTATTTAATGTTTTCGGATCTATTTCGGAAGGCTATTCAGTTCCCCTTTAAAAGTTCGTTTCGTGGCGTTTTCCGTAACGGTAGTGTTACCGTGGAGTGAAAGATATTTGGAAATGTTCTCTTTGGTAATTCCTCTTGCGGTGTTACAATAAATATTAAGGTATTAGGATATCTATAGCGGATCGATGTTTCATGCCTTGAAAATAAAGCAACTTTACAGACGGTATCGATAACTATTTTAGGGAGACGGCATCCTACGGTTTGTACTTCGAGAAATAAATAAATATGTCTGGTACGAATATACTTTCGTTGCCGTCACTTGATAACCAACCTTTATTCTCAATTTTTAACTTTAAATTTTAATGTTACCCCCCCCCCCCCCCCCTTTCCCCCTGCCCCCGCGATCTTTTTTACCACTGACCGTTCCAATGTGGTAGCCCTATTCCCAACCCTTTTATGTTTGTGATGTCATATCTTGCCTTTTATTCATCTGTTTTTGTAATTATTATTTGTTTATGTGGATGTTTGGGTTGGCTGTGGTCATTGGATGCTACATTTTTTGTTCAACTTGTATATCAACTTTTGTTTAAGCTGACATGACTTCATCTTTTATTATTGTAAAGCTTTTTCCTAGTTCCTCTACAGATATAATTATATTATTTTTTGTCGGCAGCTATTGTATGCTTGCGTTAAACGTTTCTTGTCATCTCCTTATAGCAAAATAGCACAGCCACAAGCAGGTGTTGCAATAAATCAATGACCCCTTTATGCCACAAGAGCTGGATGCAGTGATCAGAGAAAAGAACACCGCTCAACTGATTCGATTTATTAAACGTGCCATGAAATACAGAGAATCGTTAAAAAATAAAATCCTTTTAATGTGATTAAAAAATGCACAGGATCCCGACAGAACCCATATTTCTGCAGGTTTAATGTGTGCAACTGTCCTGAGTAACACGCTAGTATGGTTGTTTATTCATTCTCGAGATAATATAACCTCAATTAATTGACTTTAATTACACGATTACGGAGAAACTGACATCTCCTGCTAGTTCGTGTGACACTTCTACACTAATGTGTTTCCCGTCCGTGCATCAAACAGTCATCTAACCGTTAGATAGATCCTTGAAACGTAATTGCTAATGGCCATTCATCTAACAATGTTTCTCTTTACTGTCTGAAATTACGTTTTACAGTTCTCGTAGAGGTTATGGAGACGGAAATAATGTTGGCAGACGACAGCGCGATCACGAGGACAGTTTTCGAGGATATTTTGGAGATCGCTGAGCCCTATATTGATATACAGATGTCGGTGGTACATATTCAAATAAATGTACTTCGTTTTCTTACTTCCGTCCGTCAGTCCGTCCCACAAATATGGATCATTTGATAATAAGAAAAGTATTGAAAATATGTTGTTACATATTTTGACATTGATTGTCCATTCATCATCAACGGGGACATCAGGTGGTGCCATTTTCTCATCAGGATCCCATGTTTAGTCAAATAACAAACTGGGACTTGCGAAGCTTCTTCTTCACTAACGGCCCTATCATATAAGCTAGAAATAACAGGATCTCTATGCTGTTCACTTATAAGTTGTGATCTCGATAGTGCATTTCACTGTAGTCCGGCTGAGATTTTGTAGTCTGTATTATAAGACTCACCAATAAAAGTATCAGCAAAGTTAATGCCAGAAGAAAGATCATTCACAATGGCTCTTTTTGCCATAGCTCGAGTAACTGCACGAGTCGGATACAAGTCAGGTATTTCATATTCAACGGGATCAGGGGATTGATCCAAAGAAGTCTTGTCAGATACAAGTGGATTAACCACGACCTTATCTCCAGCTAGGACATTGGATACCTTCAAATGTTAAAGAAGATCTTATTCCCAAGGCCATATGTCCAGTAACCAAATATAATAACAAATAAATATTATGGAGAGGGACAGTCAAATTACCGCACTCTACCACTTAAATATTTTAATAGGGATAGGTTTGGTTGAATCACCAAGAGTAGATATAGAACCTTCAGACTTGAATGGTTCATAAGTCTCCCTGACATAATCAGACAGGTATTTCTTGCCCTCAAATATTCCATTGTTTCCAATACAAGACTGGGTTTAGACCTTAAAGAGGTGAGACCAGTAAGTTTTATACTTCTTCTTGTTGTTTCTTCCTTTTCAAAGTAGAGCACACACAAATAATGTCACCTTTATTTTTGCAATAATTGCAAGTAATTTGAGATAAGGATGTTTGATCACTATTCTCATTAGATGTTTGATGGTTACAAATACAAGTACTAGTACTTAATGTGCCAGACTGAGATTAGAGGGTTTCTTAAATGAAGAATGCTGCTGATGGCTTGATCTTTTAACAAAAGAAACCTTGTGAGTTAGCTAATAATCATCCGCCAAACGTGCAGCATCTTCCAACGTTTCAGCATTTTGCTCATCTAAATAGGTTTTAAATCATTGTTAATGCACCGTTTGAACTCTTCAATTAAAAAAAGGTTGCCTTAACTTATCATGATTGCACTAAATTGTCTTGGATGCACACAATCTATCAATAATTGTTTTTTGGTTCGGGCAAATTCAAAACGTTATTGCTCTTATTCAAAAAAACTTTCGCTAGAGAAGAAAACTACATTGTTGGCCTGTAATAATATTAAAACGTTTTTTACCAACGGCAGTTTAGACAATTACACTATGTGGACTTGCCAAGAAGTTTGTGAAGCACTCACCTTCCTATTAGATAATGTTTTCGTCAGGTATGGTACTACCGTTTTAGAAACAAATTGTTGGTATCCCTATGGGTACGAACTGTGCAACCCTTGTCGCAAATTTGTTTTTATATTGCTATGAAAGAGATTTCATGTTGAGTCTTTCACCAGATACCCAGGCAGATGTTATTGAAGCCTTTAATGACACCTCTCGGTATCTGGATGACATATTGAACATTGACAACCCTTTCCTTTCTACTATGGTTAATGATATATATCCTAAAGAACTTCAACTTAACAAAGCTAATATTTCTGATACTGACGCTCCTTTTCTCGATTTACATCTCTCTATTAAAACTGGTGGTGAAATAATTAACAAAATCTATGACAAGAGATATGATTTTAATTTTGATATTGTTAATGCTGCCTTGTTGGTTAGAGAATAGTCCATGGCGGGGATTTCTTTATTTACACTGTCCCGTTTTATTGGGATGACAGTAGGGTAAGTGTGAGGTTTGGTGCATCCTAGAACCTGGTTTAAACCCCCAGTGGCCGTTTTTGCCAATGACCGTTCCAAGGCGGTAGCCCTATTGTCAACCCTTTTTTGTGTTTGTGATGTCTTATTTGGTCTTTTATTCATCTTAAAGTTGTTCTTTGTTTCTGTGTGTGTTTGTGGTTGACTGTCATCCTTGAATGCTACTTTTCCTGTTCGTGTTTTATATCTACTTTGATCACTTCCTTTCTTACAATTTCGAAACTTCTGCCTTTGCTTAAGGTACCAATTCATAAGCTTTTAAGATACTATATTTAACAGTTTGAAATGAGGAACCTTTTTCTACAGTTAACTAAGTGTACACCTCACGGGATTTTCTAATTAAAACACTCTGTAAAATTAATGTCTAATGTGCTATTGGCAATTTTCGACAAAATGAAGAAAATATTTGTCAACTTCATTTTCTTGAAAAGGTGATACTAATCTAATATGCTTTGTAACATCAAAAGTAGAATGAGTGGTTGGGGTGTGATGCTGGAATTTCCTTGCTTGCCAAATTCAATCTTTAATATAAATTCTCACCTTTTTTCTACTTCCTTTAATTTCATTTCTTTTTCTTTCATTTGCATTTCATTTTTTTTCATTTGCATTTCTTTTTCTCTCATTTCGTTTTCTAATTTCATTTTTTCAATTCTGTTTCTTTTCCTCTTTCTTTCTTCTTTTCTAGTTTCCTCAATTCAGTTTCTTTCATATTTTCTAATTCAGTTTCTTTTTCTTTTAATCATTTTCTGTTTCCACCAACAAATGTAATGCTTCTTCTCCAAAGATTTCTTCATCAACCAAAAATTGCACCAACATATTTTTAATCTAAGGTTTTCTCATAGAAGATTTTCATTTCGATAACTTATAATGTTTTTCAAGCAAGAGCAATTCAATTTTTTTAAGTGACTCAAACTCCTACTGGGTAGGCATATCAACACATTTCTCAAGTTCAAAAAACATTTTGAATGTAGATGGTTTCACCCTTTATAATATTGAAAATGTACAAAATGTACAATTAATTTTGTTCTTTTATTATTTATATATTATTTTATTATTGCCAAAAGCAATGTATAAATGGTTAAAGCACCGAACATGTTTCCATCCCGGACGAGACCCCAATTTCTGTTACAAGTTTTAAATGTAACGAGAAAGGAAGCAAAACCGGCAACACAAAAATATAATTAACACATTTATGTACATACAATATTCACTTAAAGAATACACAAATCCAGTTTTTCATTAATATCCAATTTTTTAATTAAGTCCAATAAAATTATCCAATGTTCATTTAATTCACATTAGCAAGTGTCTCTTTAATAATAATAATCCAAAACATTAAGTGTCTCTTAAATCCAAATGTTAATTGTCCTTTCAGTCCAAATTAATTTCCAATATTTCTGATTTAGTCCAAATATCCAATTTCACTGTTGTTATGAATGAGCACAAATATATTTCATATTTTTAAAAGCATCCAATTCAAAATTAACTTTTTACTGAATACTAATCTTCTTAACCGAGCTGCTGAGCTGCTCCTAGTGTCTGATTATATACTGCCAAAGATTGTTCCAAAAGCTTCCCCGCTAGAGCAGTCCAATGAAAACAGTCCAAATCAAAATAAATGAATTTGCACCAATAATTTGCATAAATGGTAGATAAATAAATAGATGTTAAATAGATGTAAGCATGTTGTTTACATCTATTTTAATTTTAGCTGTTCTTCAAGGCCAAATCAATAATACCCATGCAAAGCAACATGCAAACATTGAGATTATAGGTAACAACATTGGTGTCAGTGGCGAAAATAGTTGGTGGTTTTATACCTTCTCGATGCAATTTGGGTGGAAACCAGTTTGGCAGACGACAGCGCGATCACAAGGCCAGTTCTCGAAGTTATGTAGACGGAAATCAGTTTGGTAGGCGACAGGGAATTCACCAAAACAGCCACTGCTGGAATTGTGGACGTGACAGTCATAGCACGCGGGCCTGTTGGTATGGACGTAAAAAGGAATTCAAGAACAGACGCTCGTATTCTAATAAATGTGCAAACGGGTTTAATGTTTTAAATTGTATTTGCTCTGACTGTGATACTATAGAAATATCAGATTAATGAGAATTCTTACTATCACTCTCTCATGAATAAGATATTTATTTTATTATACCTAAATCCCTTCTGGCCAAAGTAAGGTTCATTTCCACTACATATTTCGCTTTTCTGGATACTTCTTTTTCTCAAAAACAATTATTTTGCTATGTTGCTATGAAAGTTATATCACTGGATTGGAAATAACTAAGAAAATAAGTAGTAGTTTATTCAAATAGGTGTACGCACACCAACGCGCATCAAAGCCGAGGTGTACGCACACCAACGCGCATCAAAGCCGCGCAGGTGTGTTTTTTTTTAAAATGACCCTGCGATTTACTGTACTTTGTATTATTAAACCTCACTTAAGACGCTCATGCTAAATCCCCATACTTTAACGACAATGTGTAATTGCTTACTATCTGATGCGATGGTGATATTGAAGGGTGATAGTAAATCGCAGGGTGATAGTAAACAAAATTATCGCATGCGCAGCTTTGATGCGTGTTGGTGTGCGTACTATTCCAGTCATCGGCTCTGTAGGTGAAATTGCTATTTTTAACTCGTCATAACTTCAAAAGTATTTTTCCAATTTAAATAAAATACCACTCATTTTCTTAGTTATGTTATTTCCAATCCAACGATATAACTTTCATAAAAAAAGAATGTGAAAATAAAAAACCAATTCCGGCAAAGTGAAATCTGTACTGAAAATTATCCTTAATTTTCGCCCGAGGGGATTTCGGTTTCTGTCACTCCGTTTCTTGATTTACATCTTTTTTTTGAACATGGAGTAGTAATACTAAAATTTATAATAAGAGAGATGATTTTGATTTCGATATTGTGAATTATCCAAATTTAGATGGGGATATCCCCAATACTGTTTTTTATGGCGTGTATAATTTTTGCCAGAGCTTGTAGCCGTGTTGAGGACTTCTACCTTCGTAATCTTAACATTACTGAAAAACTCCTCCATCAGGGTTACCGTTACCATAAGTTACGTAAGACTTTTTCTAAGTTTTATTATCGTAAAACTGATCTGCTCGACAAATATAATAGCAATCTTAAAACACTTCCACAACAAGGTTTATCACAACCCATCTTGTATATCACAACCCATTTTTATGGAGATGTGATTTATAAACTTAGGAAGATTACCGGTCGTGAAGATTATCGGTCGTGATAATTCTCATGAGTTATTTATTAAAATTATTAGAAAAGATATAAACAGAGGTTACGACCGAAGTATTCGGCGCATTACGTGCTTAGCTGTAGACCCTTCTACAGTTTGCAATTATGCTTTCCTCTTTGATTGTGCAACGACCGGACGGGCGGTTGACTCTATGACAACGTGTTCCTAAATCCTTTAAGGCGGGAACCATTTGCTGTATGTCCTTCACTCCGGTTTGTCGTGCGGGTTTCTCATTGATGCTCTGACTTCAAACAAGTCATCTAGTAAATATAAGTTTAGTTCTTAGTTTTAACTTAGTTTTTTATATATAATATACATAAACATTTCTGAGCAGAGCTTATGGGATGCCGAGTTGTCCGTTGTCCGTCCGTCCGTCCGTTGTACGTCGTCCGTTTGTTGTTAACTTTTGTCTCGTTAAGACGATAGGGCCTTCATTTTACATCCGATATTTACCAAACTTTAACAGATTGTTAATATTAATGAAAGCTCAGAGAACTTTGAAAACAAGCCAGATCGGACTTGTAACAGCGGAGTTATGGCCCTTGATTTAGTTGAAAATGATTGCGTTTTTCCCGGTTCGTTGATTTTTGATGGATTTACAGCCACTTGACATTTTTACTTTAAATTTCTTTCGGTGCTACTCCTCCTAAATGGCTTGTGGATTTCTACGAAATTTGGCAGGAAGCCTCAGTATGATGTCTAGGTGTGCAAAGCGCGGTATATCAATGAAATCTTGGACAAGTTCGAAAACCAGCTAGCTCATAGTTAGTAAGGACCCGTTATGGCCCTTGATTTGTTGAAAAATGCTATATTGTATTTTTCTTTGTTAAATATGTAGTTATTTCAATTTTATCTGATCTTTAGCAGATTTGCTTAGAATGTAAATATAACACCCCATGATTACCAGATAAGCGATCTAAGGCCATCCTAGCCGTGTTGTTTTTGCAGTATTTTAAAAGAAGTAAAGAAATAATCGTTTATTTATACTGTCTGTGTGATGGATTTGTTTTCTCAACTGCACCAATAACTAAGTGTAATACATTTTCTGTTTAAAAATCAAAAGACCAGTAATTTGAAAAAATTAACGACCAAAACATTTAATAATTTATCCTGTTGTAAAAATTCTGATTCAGAGTCAAGCGACGACATTTTAATTAGTAATTCTGATAATTATCTAGAAAGAAGCAATGCCAGTAAAAAATATTAAAAATGCGAAAATTCACATCACTTTCATGATATGGTTCGTTAATTTAAGTGAGTCTGGGAAACCGCCGAATGTTTTATCGTCTTAAACGTAACAACAAGTATAAATTTGTTATATTTTGCCTAAACTTGACGAGATAAAGTAGAGTTTAGGTTTACCGAATTATTCTGATATATTAGGTTTATCTAGAACCTTTCTATCTGAAAATATTGCAGATAACATTGACGTATAACGTGTTATTGAGAGAAAAGATTGTAAAGAAAAGTCCGACGGAGGTATAATTTGTTGCAGACAATACACCTAATTACGTTTCACAGTAGTAAACCTTTCCTGTTAATTTTTTCGCCAACCACATTCAAGTCAGATTTGAATTGATGAGTATGAAAACAGCTGGATATGGCTGATATTGATAACTGTTAAACATGCTGTAGGAGGCCATGGTATCCGCGCCGGTCATGGTGTCCGCGGATACTATCGCCTAGGCGTAGGAGGCCATGGTGTAGGCCATTGTGTCCGCAGGGGGCGTCTCAACGTTATGTGATCGAGTGTAAGATGGTGTTGATCAGTATTATAACGTATTGGGTGGAGGCATAATGACTGAATGTGTAAATTGAATTGAATTGAATTGAATCTTGTATAACGGCTCATTGACACAGTATATGTAAGTTAGAGATGCCCCAGAGAGAAAGTAAGGTGGTATTAAAGCTTAGTGAGTGGTGAAATAATGACTAAATAAGGAAATGGAATTGAATTAAATCTTGTTTAATGGCTCAGCAACACATTATAGGTTATTTAGAGCGGCCTCAGAGAAAGTTGAAGGTGGTATTATAACTTATTGAGTGGGGGAAATTGAATTGAATTAAATCTTGTTTAATGGCTCAGAAACACATTATAGGTTATTTAGAGCGGCCTCAGAGAAAGTTGAAGGTAGTATTATAACTTATTGAGTGGGGGATATTGAATTGAATTGAATCTTGTTTAATGGCTCATCAACTAACTATAGGTTATTTAGAACCGCCTCAGAGAGTGTGGAAAATTGTATTAAAACTTACTGAGTCATGAAATAATGACTAAATAAGTAAACTGAATTGAATTGAATCTTGTTTAACGGATCATCAACATATTATAGGTTATTTAGAGCCGCCCCATAGAAAGGGGAATTATAACGCGGACACAATGGCCTTGCGGACGCTATGGCCTCCTACGCCAAGGCCATAGTATGAACCCATTGTTCACTGAATATAGTTTTCATTCACTTCAAAACTTGGTCTGAGCCATGGCCAGTTCTTTCCAATCAATATAAATTATTTTTATTATTGTGTTTTCTTTCACAGCCTATCTTCAATAATGGTAATCTGTGTATAACTAAGAAGCTACCCCTATCAGGGCTACCTTACCATAAACTTCAAAAAACCTTCGCAAAATTGTGTTATCGTAAAAGTAGGTATACAAATCGAACACAGGACATGTAGTATTCAAGGACCACAGTCAACCAAAAGCACACATAAAAACAAACAACAATTATTAAGATGAATAAATAACCCTGATCTTCTTTTAAAATATAAAAGGAATGTAAAAACTCTTCTACGCATGCTACGACAAGGACAATCATAACCTGACTTCTATGGTAATGTCATTTGCAAACGTCGTAAGATCCTTTGTCAAAATCACTTTCATACAGCCTTTATTAAACTTGTTTGTACGGATCATACAAGGAAAATTAGTTTATGGATTTCGTAATAATGGAAGACATTTTTCTCAATAAAATGCAATGATGTTGGGAATATCAGTATAATTTGCCAGGGTCAACGTGGGATTCTGAGATAGGGGTCAAAAGTTCAATACACAATACACAAAAAAACAAATACCCTACATATTTTTTATTCAATTACATTTACATTATCATACATGTATACAGAAAAGCATAAATAATACTATTTCTGATCTGAGTATCAAAGAACGATCAAAACAATAACATGGATACAGGGTTAAAGGGAATTTATCTGTGTGAAGAACACGTGGGTATCTGCGATGGCGCGCCGTCGAATTCGTTCTAGTTGTTATTGTTATTGTTGGCTTTTTAAAATTGATAAAAACGACATTTTCTAAACAGAAGGGCCTTTATATAAAATGTGGTGAAAAAAGTGTACCTCAACCGGGACTCGAACCCACGGTCTTTGGTTTATCGTACCGCCGTTCTAACCACTGATCTATCGATGACATACGGTTTGGAATCGATTATTCACCATTTAACTGTAACCAGTTACATACACCCCACTAGACTGAAATTCGTCCCTGAATTTCAAATTATACAGAAGAACCACTGCTGGTGTTTCTTAGGATGATTCCGGACGCTGACACAATCGCATGCGTTGCCCAACAAGTATCCGTTGCGCTTTTTATTTTCGGCTGTGTTTCAAATTCAACATGAAAAACGCAACAACGAAAAATGTGTACCAAATAAGCTGTGAAAAAAGAGGATTGAACATAAACGATTTCGGGATTAAACAGAAACGATTTCGGGATGGATGGGGACGTACCTTTGGTTTTAAGCTGATATTTGAGTTTATTTGTGTGATTGAATTCGTGGTTAATAACAAACTAACAACGTATTAAAAATTTCGGTCGTAAATCATAATTTAATTAAAATTTAATGTGTTTTATTAGAACCCGTGAATTTAGTTTCCTTTAGAGCAAAACATGCAGAAGATGATAAATGATTGTGTAATACGACTCCGTTGATCAATTCTGAAGCCTAAATCCTAAATTATATATCCCCGACTCGTTTAGTGTGACATTGCTTCTAGCCGCTAGGAATTAACTAACGCATTACTTTAACAAGTCCATAACGAATACAAATTTGCAACGGAGTGGGCTCTAGACGTCTGAATTGTCGGAATTCAAGACCACTACACTCGCAGACAACATTAATTTTGTCCAAGGTTTATATACGTAGTAGATGCACTGATCCCACAAAGAAACGTAAGTACAACGTGGATTTCGTAATAATAATTATTTGAAACAAGGAATTGGATACTTTACACCTAATAAAACAAGTCTGAGTGAAACTGCTACCATAGCAACCGCTAACTTCGGTATTTATGTAGGCCAGTTCATGTATTTACAATACATATTTAAGTAAAATTACTTAGATATCCACGAAAAGTCTATTTTTGTGATCTTTTTCACTTCTTAAAACCGTACATGAACTAGATTGATATATGTTTGCTTCTCATATGAGATCATATTTTCTAGCAATATATAATATAATGCGACGTCTCGGTGATATTTCCTTTTCCTTTTAATTAGAAAATGTATTTGATTTTCACACATTTTCTAAAATAAAAAAAATATGATCGTGACTTATTAACAATACCGGAAGCTGACACACGCGCTGCAAAACAGCGCTTTTTATTATCGGTTTTTTTTCCCGTTGTTTTCAAATGTGAACAAATGTGTACCATACATAAACGGGTAAAAGGGAGGATTGGGTGGAATGTTTGGTTTCAGGCTGATATTTGAGATTCTTTGGGTTTATTGATATCGTCGTTGATTTATAATCAACTAATCACGTAATAATCTCTAAATAGCACTGAACAAAAATGTTGTAAAATCAGGCTGGTCGTATGTATCCAACTATCCATACAGAAAAGATAGGTATTACAGTCGAACAAGAAATGTGACATTGAATGTGGCGTTCGTGGTTCAGTGGTAGAATGCCGGACTTCAGACGCGAGGTTCCTCTGTTCGATCCTCCTTCGCACCATGTTCATTGTGTCGTTGAGCAATACACTTTACCCACATTGCATAATACTGGTTCTACCCAGGAAACCTGCACAATACCCGAAAGATAGATAGAAATGTAGAAAAACACAGTCAACCAAAACCAACCAAAAACACGTATAAAAAGAAAATAACAAGGAAATGCAGAAGTAAAGCATGCGACACTACAATCATAAAGGAGTTGACAATATGGGTAACGCCTTGGAACGATCAGTGGCGAAAAGGTCGCCGCTGAAGTTTAAAATCAGTTTATAAGGGTGCAACAAACTTCACTCTTACCCTCCTTCGTCCCAAATAAACGGGACAATGTAAAAAAAAATCCCCGCAAAGATGTATCCTCTGCTGTGCATTTCAGTGTACCTAGACGTCGAATATGAATCGAGATTTTTTTATTACTTTCTATGTTTTCATACCTGATATTATTGGATAGAATAAAAATAGACGCTCCTGGATTTGCAATCATGCCGTAGCTAAGCTTCGCAAAGCCCAAATTCATTTTGACCCCCATGTTTACATGTAATTTTATTGACAGCCGAAAACCAAAATGGCGACGGCGGAACATTCCATTTTTCTAAGGTAGGGTGACTTTAAAAAATCAGTCGATCAATATTGGTGTTAATAACAACACATAAACGCATTATACTATTTACCTACCTTTTATTTGCTAGATATAATGGTTTTTATTTCAAAATAAAAGTAAAACTAGGATCGATTGCTGGAGGGGCTGAACATTGAACAAAAACACCCTGCATAGCCTACGTTTTATTTGGTACATCCGAAACCTAGAAACGGACATGCGCAGACGACAATTTCTACACATGTCCGCCATGTTGTTTTATTTTTACAGTGTAAACAAGGGAGGTCAATATGAGTTTTAGGCTTTGTGAAGCTTAACGGAAGGCTATGGCAAGATTGTAAACAAGAAAGACCTATTTTCATTCAATCTAACCATATCAGGTATGGAAATATGTAGCAAGTAATAAAAAATATCTCTATTCATATTCGACGTCTGGGCACCCTGAAATGCACATTAACAAACTATGCAGCATTAATAGGCAGTATATAAGTATAACACAAAGATGATCATACCGGGAAAAAAGCTATGGAACATTCACGATAAACAAAGAAATAGAATGAAGTACTGAAAATACGTCTTTCTTTAAATTGTGCCATAATACAAAATTGGGCAAAAATTACACATGTACGGACCATATACTTATAATACATCCTCTTTAAGAAAGTCGTTTAATTGAATTAATGTTTAACGGCACATTCATACATTGTTAAGGTAAGTTCAATCCACCCCAGATAGAGGAGGGTGATAAGAAATCAGAAATCGTGCCCCACTCTCATTATCCAATATATTTCTTCGCTTCTTTGACAGCACACGCGGGACACCCCCATCAAACAAACGAGGTTTGGGAAAGTGTT
The DNA here is from genome assembly GCA_037043455.1 of Cyrtodaria siliqua. Lineage (NCBI taxonomy): Eukaryota > Metazoa > Mollusca > Bivalvia > Adapedonta > Hiatellidae > Cyrtodaria > Cyrtodaria siliqua. The sequence goes on along the minus strand of JAWPHD010010980.1, from coordinate 58,672 downwards.
TTGCCTACATACCAAGTATTACCCTAGTAGTACTTGTAAGTGAAACTCTGGGTGCAGATAGAACGTGCCACTGGTAAAACAGATATTTTATCCAAATGTTTTTTAGGAGAAGATTGTTTAAACGTGATTCTTATAAATCACTATACACAACCACTAAACACCCTCGACGGGGATATAATTTGAACCAAATATCACTATTTTTGATCCCGGGGAGGCAAAACAGCACAAACTTGATAGTACGGAACCTAGCGAATTTTCAAAATCTGTGGTGCGATTCTCAACTTGAAAAAGATGTTTAAGGTGTTGGCAGTTTTTTTTTGAAAGTACAATTGACCTTAAAAAAATAATATATAACAGAAGCATTCATATACAATTTGAACAAAATTGGTGCAGCAGTTACAGAGAAAGTGTGCTTATGTGTGGTGTTAACGCCGATGCCCACACCGAGGCAAATGCCGACACCGACGGACAACGCACATATAAGCCCTGCTGGCCTTTGGTTATTAGCACTAATGATAGTTTATAGGGGATCTTACATGAGTGGCTGTGTAATATTGAATTTATTAAACGAATTGGATAAAATTGTATCATGCGAGGGTGTGCCAGGCATTATATCAATTATATCCAACAATATTTATCAAGTGGCAAGAATACGATATTCTACATAAAAATTAACTCTAAAAAATAAAGTCGGCATTAATTATTGTACTTGCCGTTGTATGATGTGGTCGAATACATGTATATTGACTCGGTTTTCTTCGTACGCCACCGAACAACGCAGCTACCTCCTCGATTTCCGGCAAGCGATATTTTCAACGGTTATGAAAATTGATAAGGCAATCCAATATGGTTTATTAAAACACTCAATGTTGATTGGTTATTGAAGAGGTATTAAATTTCCTATAAATAAATACTTGAAGAAACGACCCCTTGTAAGCAACAAACAAGAGAGAAAAGTAGCAGACTCGGTTTTATTGAGATCTAGATGACATCACACACGTTTTATTTAACAGTTAAAATGTCATTTTAAACGTAAAACACAATGTTAACCCTTAAGACGTCATTTTAAAAAACAGATTAAAATCTGAGTATGTTATTTAATGCAAAGATACGTTCAAAAAACTTATTTATTATTATTGAAAACATGATGAAGCTGCATATTTTCTTCGTTTGATATTGAGAGATGTGCATACAATGTAGGTTGTGAGAATTGTTTTCTGTTATGTTCAATCTTTCAAAAATATGTGTATTATAAACATAAAAACGTATATCAGATAGAAATACACTATTTCCAGCGGGTTTATATTATGCGATATCAAAACCTTGCGATTAGGACTTGAAACACAACGAAATACAACCAAACCGCGCGCCTGCTGCCCTTGGTATCGATGAGGTATTGATCTGGGACAATATAAACTCACTGTGAATATTTTCTCTCTTAAATTTAAAAGCACGTCGAGCTGAACTGTAAAGACCGAACGATGGTTTGGCATTTATTTGCATATGTATTTAACTAAATGATAGATATTGCACTCACACACGGCAGGTTATGTGACCAACTGAAGCTCTGAAAATGATTAATTTTCAAGAAACGGCATAAGGGAAATAACTTCCACATTTAAGCAGCAAGTGAATCCATCGTCGTCGCCTCCCTGCGTGTATAATTGTTTAAGAGCATTCTACGAAGGTGTAATAAAAGTAACAAAATAATTATTACTGGAGTAATACTGTGGTAAGTGTAAAAATGGAAGCTTTCATCATGCATCACCTCTTATCTACAGGTTAAGGCATTGTGAGATCCTGCAGATATGGCATATCAACTTGAGATGATGAAGCTTCCAGAACACGTTACTTTTGTAATAATCGCATTGTACTTTCGCTGTCAATATTCTGTTTTACGAGGAAAGCTTTGGGGAATCTAAAATGGGAAGATTTCGAACAGCATACTATGTTTAAATTGATACATATCAGTTTATAATTTAAATAACAGGACTGAAATATATCTAATGCAGGTAAAGTGGGCAAATTAATGTTAACTATGTTCTACATAAGGCTGCAAATATACGTCTATCAAGATGTTTATCCCTGGAGACAAAAACCCAGAAAGGTTGTTAAAAAGGAACCAAAGCGCGATAATGGTTTTTTAACTCTTTTCCGTCATTTCAGATTCTTGAGGATAAACAACTTCGTTTAAACTGTTATGCAGAATATAAAAAATACAAGAATATAATAAAGTAAATGCATTGCCAAGTTAATAATGACATCTTCAAAAATGTGTTAGAAAGCAAAATAATCCGAAAGACAGTAACTTTCTAATGGAAAATCAGAAAGTTGATACTGCTGCTAATATTTATCAAGATGAATGAGTCTCATGATATTTATCATTTGTGACTAAACATATAACGTTAACGATGAAAATTGTCAAACTAGTGCAGTCTCCGAAATGATGAATCTAAAGAGGTAGACATATTAAAAAGATGAGAAAAATGGTCCTGTAGAAATCACAACTCTCAAACTCAGTGGCACCGTTGTCCCGCACTGCACCACAAACAAAGAGCAAATTAAATATACAATGAAAAGGACAATACATAAAACAAAGAGTGGTGAAAACAAGCTAACATAAATGGAGGTCAGTAGGCAATTTGGTCTACTGGTTAAATCGATTTTATGTGTACACAATCTCGCTAATTTCCATATCTTCAGCACTTAAATTTGGAAAGACAGTATAAATAAAAGTACATCCCATCAAAAGGAAAACTCTAACAATAAAGTTTCTGCCCTTTGTTTGGATGGTGAAGGTCACATCCATATTTCCTTGATCACGTTGCGATGTACCACCCAAGATACAGCTATAAGGAACGGTTGAAAGGTCTAGTGCATACAGTTTGTAAAAAGGTGACCTAAACGCAAAAGTCGAATGTGAAGTCGTAAAGGCGAGACAAAAATGGAGGTTATTCAGAGCTCACTATATTTGGGAATTGCTTTTTCTGACTGTTTTAGTTCAGCATACTTTTGGGTAAAAGACTGGACACCTAGATATACAACTATCAAACTGGCCTTTTTAACATAGGCCGTCTCTCAAGAAACATTCCTATACTGTGTAGGATATGCTTTAAATGGTTAGAAGAGATGCTTACGAATTGTCAGGAAAAGCTTATTAGAAAAAATAGCAATGTCGTATTAAGTAGTATTGGTCGGCCATCTTTGGAGAAAAAATATTAAAATCGATGGGCATGGTCAAGTGATTTTTTCAACCAAATACGTGTTTTAGGCACGAGCAATGTCAGACAGTAATTCAACACTGATGTGAACATAATACATGGCAGACATTGTGCGCTTTATATTCGAAAAGTTCGGATCAATTTTACTAAAAGTTGTTTTGTTATTCATGTGAAATAAATTGGTCCATAGAATAGTCCATTTATCTAGCTAGTGCAGACGAGACATCATTTTTAAATAAAAGCCATTTTATCACATCAGGTCCGGCTTTTCTTCGTAACGTCCTTATATTTAACGAATGTTATTCAAAGTGGGCGCATACTCTTACAATGTTAGCTTATTTCTCCGCCGCAAAAGGCAGTTTGGTTCATTCAGTAGGTTGTGAGATCAGCCCTCCCAAAATGTTCACGGTCAGAGATTGATTTCCATTGCATGACTTTGGGAGGGCTAATCTCAGAAAGGTAAATCGAATTACCTTTTAGAGGCGGAGGAAAGCTCATTTGGAAGGGTATGTGCACTTCATATGGATAAAATTTGATAAATATTAGAACTGGGCCCTGTTGTTCAACGATCGGTTAGTTTAATCATTGGTTAGTGTAAACTTTCTCATTACAAAAAATGTTGTGTACTTCTAAAAGTTTTTAATTTGCATGTCTTAACATGATGCATTCACAAATTCAGAGGGATTTGAACTGCTGACTTAACGCTCTTAACCGAGTGTTAAGTCAACAGTTCAAATCTCTCTTAAGTTAACCGATCTTTGCACAACTGGTCCCTGGGCTCTAGATTGCCGCGTGTCCCTCAAAGGTACGTTAACAGAGACGATATCATAGTCCGTTTCATTTTTAATCTTTATTTTTATTATAACAAATAAATATATTAACAATAAATTGTAACATGGCATATGCACAATATCATTTTATAATATCACGCATGATAAGTGCTTTAAATTACTTTAAGCCAAATTTGTTTATGACAAAAACATATTTATACAAGTTTCTAACTAAAATATATTTATACAAGTTTCTTATAGTAGAGTGTTAATAAATTGTGAATATGTGCATCATTGATTATATTTCCATACTGTATTGCAAGCACACTCGATTTATGCATCGACTAGTTCCATATCGCCTCCAGTTCCTTTATACAGGTCCTTTTGTACAAATAAATTATTACAAATTACTATGCACGGATAACAGGTTTTACGAAAAACGTTTTTAGGCATTAAAGTCCATTTACGGCAACTTAGTTGAATTAAATCAGTCCATTTCTTCTACGGTCGGCCCTTGTCCTGTACCCGATGCCGGTTGACCCTGCTGTTCACCGCCATGCATCTTCATCATAAATGGAGAACACACCTTCTGTACCTCCTTAAGTTTGTGTTCCAATTCTTCCGTTTCTGCCAATGTGTTATTGTCCAACCACTTGAGGCACTCCTCACATGTTTTATTTATATTGTCTTTATCATCTGTAGTGAGTTTGTCACCTGCATCATTGGCTGCCTGCTTCACGCTAAACACGTAATTCTCTAGACTGTTCCTTGCCACTACTTTTTGCCGCTGTCGGTCATCCTCCTCCTTGTATTTGTCCGCTTCGTTAACCATTCTGTCTATTTCCTCCTTGCTAAGGCGCCCCTTGTCATTGGTTATGGTAATTTTGTTAGACTTTCCAGTACTCTTGTCTACGGCAGACACGTTCAAGATTCCGTTTGCATCAATGTCGAATGTCACCTCAATCTGCGGCACGCCTCTGGGTGCGGGTGGGATGCCGGAGAGTTCGAAATTCCCTAATGAGTTGTTATCCTTCGTCATTGCTCTTTCTCCTTCGTACACCTGTATGGACACACCGGGTTGGTTGTCCGAGTATGTTGTGAAAATGTTCGATGCCTTGGTTGGAATCTTGGCGTTTCTCTCAATTATTTTGGTCATCACACCGCCGGCGGTTTCAATACCCAGCGACAGTGGAGCAACATCGACCAGCAAGACGTCTCTGAGAGTGTCGGTCGTGTCTCCAGACAAGATAGCAGCCTGAACTGCGGCACCGTAAGCGACGGCTTCGTCCGGGTTGATAGATTGGTTAAGTTCCTTTCCGTTCATGAAATCACGGAGTAGTTTTTGGACCTTTGGTATGCGAGTTGAGCCCCCAACAAGCACGACTTCGTGTATTTTGGATTTATCAAGCTTAGCGTCTCTAAGGGCCTTTTCAACGGGCTCCATTGTAGCCCTGAAAAGATCAGCACACAATTCTTCAAACCTGGCTCTGGTGATTTTTGAGTAGAAGTCAGTGCCTTCAAACAGAGAATCAATCTCTATGTTTGCCTCTGTACTGGATGATAGAGTCCTCTTTGCACGTTCACAAGCCGTTCTCAATCGGCGCAAACTTCTAGCGTTCTTACTAATGTCCTTTCCGTGTTTCCGTTTGAATTCTTGTACAAAGTGGTTGACCATTCTATTGTCAAAGTCCTCACCACCAAGGTGCGTGTCTCCCGCTGTTGATTTCACTTCGAATAGTGGCCCTTCATCAATGGTCAATACAGAGACATCAAAAGTTCCACCACCTAAGTCGAAAATTAGCACATTTCGCTCACTCTTCAAATTTTTGTCAAGACCGTAAGCCAGTGCAGCGGCAGTAGGTTCGTTTATAATCCGGAGAACATTCAGTCCGGCGATCACACCGGCGTCTTTTGTTGCTTGTCTCTGAGAGTCGTTAAAGTAAGCAGGGACAGTTATGACGGCATTTTTCACCTTTTGTCCGAGGTAGGCCTCTGCCGTTTCTTTCATTTTAGTAAGTACCATGGAACTAATCTCTTCCGGAGCGAAATACTTCGTCTCTCCTTTATACTCTGTCTGAATCTTCGGTTTCCCGCCATGGTTGACGACCTTGAATGACCAGTGCTTCACGTCGCTCTGTACAGTATCGTCGTCGAATTTTCTCCCGATCAGTCGCTTCGCGTCAAAAACAGTGTTCTCTGGGTTCATCGCAGCCTGAAAATATACAATTTGAAATATGAGTACACACCACAAACAGTTAAAGTTAGTATCGCAACAATTGGAACAATAGTTTCGGCTATCACCTGTATGACAAATTAAACGTGTGGTCACACATTACTAAACATAGCTCATGATAGCCTATATATATATAGTTTAAATGGTCACACGACAATCTTGTTAGTTTTAAATCCCGCGGAGCCCCGATAGTTTTTCTACATAATTTATTTCAATATTTTCAAAGCAATTAAATTGCTTTTGCATTTTACTACTTGTTGATTACATTAAAGGACGAGGGAACATTTTCATTATAGCGGATAATGGATTAATAAATGAAGCTTATTTCAATGCTCGATAAATACTTCAAGATTGCCATATGTCCCTTAAGTTTAAACTTATTTATTTTACATCGCATTTAACGAAAGCTCTTAGTAAATTCAGATAAAGTGCCCTGCTCAGAAACACAACATATCTCTTTAACTAAAATGAAAATAATTTATAACCAAATAAAATAATTATAAACTATCAAATATCATACTTGATTTTTGGCGGGATCTCCGATAAGCCTCTCGGTGTCGTTGAATGCGACATAACTGGGTGTGGTCCTGTTGCCCTGGTCATTGGCGATGATTTCTACCTTCCCGTGCTGGAACACCCCAACGCACGAGTACGTGGTGCCCAGGTCTATACCAATAGCCGGTCCTGCTGAAGCCATTTGTTGTAATGTGACTCAAATATTCGCAGCCAAAAAGTATAAGTAATCCAGTTATAAATTACAATAACAAAAAGTAACACTGATAGTCAAGTTAGTGTTTTCTCTCTTCTTAAGTCACGTATCGCTTTTGGATTGTATTGTCTGTAGTACTCTCCGTCTCACTATTTATCCCGCTTCCGATCTTTGCCGAAAGATCTAGAACGTTCTCTGCTATTTTTAACCGTCTCCGATCTTTACCGAAAGACCTAGAACGTTCTGTACTATTTTTAACCTGCGTCCGATCTTTACCGAAAAACCTAGAACATTCGGAGTTTATTTTATCTACATTATGAAGGCGGAAACATCGGAAAAAACTAAAAATAAGTTAACCGAAGATTTACGAAGGGTGTCATGTAAAAATAGCAACGACTGAAAACCCATAGTAAGTTATCGAAGTTTCACGAATGTTCTACAGTACTTTCATACATATGCGTATGGATCAGGGTGCGAGTGGGTTTAGGGTAAGCGTACACCGGATACTGGTACCCCTGCATCGGGGAAAAATTAAAAATTCACGAAGATAAACGCCAACGACCAGCAGCAATCGACGTTTTAATAAATACAAGCCGTTGCTGTAGTTTGAAGGGTATAGTAGGACTTTTTCAAGTATTTTATCTGTTCATAAAGCTGCCAGTGACTAGAAAATACAGCCTCGGTTGATTTCCATAGTGAATCAAACATGACGGTGGTACATTTTTGACGCTGGATAATCTTTTATTTACAAGTTCTCTTAGATCACGGCATATACATGTATATATGTTCTGTACAGACAGTGAGGCTTTTGTTACCAAAATATGACATTTTAACATTTGTTTGCTGTTCTGTTTGTCTAAATTCTTCAGAACCACGTTAATGTTAAAAGGCCGGTGTACGGAATAATGCTTGCTGTCGATGAATGCGTCTACGGCATATTGCATTTAAAATGTACCTATCCGTACATGTCGTTTGCAGGTACGTTTGCATGTGCGTTAGTAGTCAAAGATGTATAATACCGAATGAACAGCTTAAACTATCCGGAATAAAACTCACTTTAATGACGGACTTCCTTTTTTGTTGTTGTTGTTGTTGTTGTTGTTTTTGTTATTTTTTTACATATTACTGTAATGTTATGATGGCAAAACAAATATATATGTTACTCTGGGGCTTTCTTTGGGGTTTCATATACACCAATGCCTTCTAAGTTTCATCTTTAATAATGTAATGTCCAAGATGTGCAGTACAGCATGAATATGAACGTGGTATGTATAACATCAATCCATGGTAACGATAACTGGTAACCATAAATACTCGGCACTGTCCGACTGATGACAGTCAACACTCTGAAATATATAGTTATTAAGATGTACTTAATACCTCTATCACATACATGATTCATATGTAATACATATCACATCTAATTTACACATACCTTATTCATATATAATCTATATCATATATTACTTGCACATACATTATTCATATATATTCCAAATAATATATTTAATATGCAACTCATTTCATAATTATGATTTAATGCATACTCTTTAAGTCACTTTAAACATTATGTATACGCAACATGTGTCTAGTGGCTCCAAGATAAAACAAGGGTTTAACAATAATGGCAATACAATACTACAATCCACTTACCAATCTATGGAACAAGTGTTTATGTCTCCCTCCCAGGTCTCTCTCTCTCTCTCTCTCTCTCTCTCTCTCTCTCTCTCTCACTGTGCTCGTTATCAACGTTCTGTGTTATGCAACTGCAAATAAATACTGATAAAGGTGATCCCTTGGGAGCAACAAGCACGATTAAGAGAATAAATCAGCAGACTCGGTTTTATTGAGTCTGTTCATTAGAAGTAATGAAAGAAGCAACACCTCTCACGCCCCTGCAAGTTAGAAAGTTATAACATGCAAGTCAGATAGAAAAGTTCAGTCATGCTAAGAATAACTGCCATCTTGAAAACATCAGTACACCAACAAACACTTCGCGAAAATACATAGTTTTCCGAAATATATAATTCCAACGTCATGTTATAAAATTATCTAAAGCACAACTTATTGTGTTAACCCTGCTCAATATAAAACCAAATAAAATAATACTGACCCAGCAAATATCCATTTACAACACTTCAAAACATATAAACTTCAGAAGTTCCACCATGTCCACAACTTGACTTTTCAAACAGCTGTTTTCTATTGTCCAAAACTATTCACTCAGTCAATGATCAAAACGGCGGTAATATAGAGTACTAACCTCCAGTACAAATATTATGGTCAAAGGGAAACAACTCTTCTAAAATGGATAAAATGACCCTGTTACATCACTCGCCCTGTCCGGAAAATGACGTCCCGTCATATGTCGGTCATATAAATACCTTCGATGTTTCTATATGTATACCGATTTTTCCTACTGTTATGTGGAATATAATTATCTCAGTATAAATAATATATATAACTAAGTAAAATATTATGTACCCTTACTCTTTCTACACCTATTACTTTTTATATGCTTACCTTCCAACTTGTTCCCTTAGAGCTCTGTACTTGTCACCAATAATAAAAAATCAACAAACCTTTACTCTCTGTTCTCCCTCTTCTGAAATTCGACCTCGAAGTTAAATGAAATGAAATTAGTATTATTAAAACAGATAAAACATTTAGTTCTATAGACCTAATGCATTTCTTTATCTATTGTTCAGCCTATTTGAAATCACTTCAAAACTACCTCTAACAGTTTATGCGCAACTCTTACATCCATCTCGTTCAATACCCCTGACTTTATTAATGCCTCTAATGTCTGTATCTTTGAATCATATGGCATTGTCACTATCTGATTCATGTGGTATGAATCGAACCGTGCTGGCATGTGTCGTTCCCGAACAGAACGTCTAGGTAGTCTAGGTAGAGTTGTCGCATCTTCCGCTGTCTCCATATAAGATTATAATCCATGTATTCCGTTATCCGTATATTCATGTTCAAATATCCCTTTTTCTTCGGTCTCTAGAGCAATCTCCTTTTGACTTGTTTCCTCACCTTCTTCCATACTTCTCTGAAAACCTTCCAAGTCTTCGATAATAATTTCTTCTCTCTGAAGTCAGTTTTCTGATGGAATTGAATTGAACTGAATGTTTTTAACGGCTCATCAACACAGTATAGGTTATTTAGAGCCGCCCCAGAGAGACCGGAGGATACATAGGAATCCGGGAACCGTGCCCTACTCCTATTATCGAATAGATTCCAATGGTTCTATAACGTGCTCGGAGGATAGACCGACACACGGGACCCCCCGGTTTACGTCCCCATCGTTTTCTGATGGAGTGCAATTATCTATATTCTGGCTTTTCACTGAACTGCAATAAAACATTAATAATAATACTTTGCAAAAGTGTAGGGCATTTAAACAACCATACTTTAACGTGCACCCGGGCTCAACTAGTATTAAATGTTGGTTGCACTGATTCACGATATTACCCATGTCTCTTTATCGACTTGCTTTCGTACGGAGGTTCATCTTCATCGCGAGCGTAAGCTCGCCTCATGGTTAACGCGTTGTTGATTTTCTGAAATTGCCATACTAAGGCAATAAAAATCTTCGTCAAACCGCTAGAGTTACCTGCCCGTAAAGTTGCATCGTGCAAGTAAAACTGGTGCACCGACCCGGTTAATCGTATTAGACGTGCTAGAACGCCGAGCGAAGCGAGGTGTTATTTGAAAGAAAATAAAGCTAATTACACCGCGAGGTGTTATTTGAAAGAAAATAAAGCTAATTACACCGAGATTATATCTCCAGAAGCGACGTTATACAGCTAATTTCACCGAGCGAAGAGAGGTCGTGTGCACTGCATACAACATGTAGGTTAGTTTGTTTCCGCTTCTCTTCTATTCTATTCAACGTTTTCACAGGCTCAGTCCATTCAATTCAACATATTTATTTTTTACAATTTAATTTGTTCAAAAACAACGAAATCCACGATTTAATGCTTGAATACGTTTAAATAAATGTGAATGCGTCAATATTTATTTATTTAAAAGAAAATGCTAGAATGCAGATTGCTTCACAGTTTACATTGATTTTGACGTCTGCTTGCAAACACTGCTCTCTCGCGCCGGCTGTCAAAGTTAAAAGTGTTTTTCATTTTTATGTATCATTTTACATTCTTATTAGATAAACACTCAACATACTTTATCAATCAGTCAGTTTTGCTTCAATATTATGCTTTAAAATATCTGCAGAAAAAATGACAGATACTTTTCAATTTGTAAACAAAAGTTTGGTAGTCAGATTTGAACGTATACATGACACATTATACAGTGTACAAAATGTTCCTGGAGATGGAAAACATTTTTTTTCATTGTCTGAGTTTGGCTTTTAATGAACATTTTGACCACTCACAACGATATAGAAATGTAGTATGTCAGCGCATTGCTAACCAATGGGGAATTTGGGAAACAGAAGTAAAATTATGCCATGGTGAATACTTGTCTTATGAGCTGTACAATATTGGTTTGCTAAATGGTAATTGGTGGGCGAGTGCCTGTGAAATAGAAGCATGTGCCAATGTTCTCAATTGCCAGATAAATGTATTTCTCAAAGGTAGAAAAGCAGGACAAAACACTTACATGTTGAATTCACATACGCCAGATAGCCCATTTACAAGGAGTATTGACCTTTTGTTGGAAAACAATCACTTCCTTCTTTTAAACAAAACATGTGTTAGTAATGAAAATGAACAGACAAAACATACGGGTAGTGATCATACCTATCCCATACCACCTAATCTTTGCACGACAACTCGTGAAACATGTCCCACAACTGACAAGATTCATGAAAATAAAACACATATGGGTAGTGATCATACCTATCCCATCCCACCTAATCATTGCTCGACAACTCGTGAAACATGTCACACAACCGACAAGATTCATGAAAATAAAACACGTATGGGTAGTGATCATACCCACCTAATCATTGCTCGACAACTCGTGAAACATGTCACACAACAAACAACATTCATGAAAATAGAACACATAGTGATCATACCTATCCCATCCCACCTAATATGTGCCCGACAACTCAAACAACCTACAACATTCATGAAAATAGAACACATATCGATAAAAAAAAAAACACCCATTATTCCTCAAAACAGTGCCAGTTTATACCCAGTTTGCAGGAAACTAGATATTTGGTATGAGGCAGGGACAGACAATGAAGAAAAACAGCAAGCAAATAACAAAAGTAAGAAGAATAAAATACAGAATAAAACAGAAGCAGTCAAAGCTTGGGTTTGATTTGGATGAAATTCCAGATGCATCCCCTCTTTCAAATATAGATCAATTTGATAAGGCCATGGACTGCATACTTGCCTTTGAACTGCAGCAGATGACTTACACTATAAATTCCTGTAAGATCTGCAATGAGTGTAGAATTGAAATGCAAATATCCAGTGATGGTATATACAAGCGTTGTAAATCTGACAGTGATGCTGTAAAAATATTTTCAAATGAAATTTTATGGATCCGAAACTTCTTCCAGATGAACTAAACTTGCTGACTCTCATAGAACAGCAACTTATTTCACGTATTTCTCCATGTATTAATGCTCAAACATGGCGGCACTGCATCCAGTGGACACTGTGTGACCATGAACCGGCACAGATATTTCCTAGATTACCGGAGGAAATTAATATAGTCAAGGTTAGAAACACCTTAAAAACAAATGGTTTAATATACTTTGCAAATCTGTTATTCAACATGAAAACAGCCAATTAGATTCTAAATCTGATTCAGAGGATGAAACTTGGGACTTTAAACGCATCTGAATATTGATTTGAGTAATAATTATAAGGTGACAAATTGACAGTCTGAAAAAAATAAACAGCATTCCTTCTTTATATCCAATCAACAATTTAAGCTGATGAAATTGAAATTACAATAGCGTAAAATGTATACTGTATAATTTGCTGTATTAATACTGCGGAGGTTATTAGCCATGTAGGACTACACCATTTGAACTGCTATTGTTGACGGTGGGTGAAATGACAGTCGCTAACCTTTTAATTTATTATAATACTTATATCTTTACCAAACGTATCGTTGCTGTATTAATACTGCTGAGGTGATCAATATGTATATGAGTATTAATGATGGTGTGTGACACCTTTTAGTTTTAACTTAATAAACCCACTTGTTTCATATTCCTCATGTTAACAAATTTGATGTAGATCTAGTAGAATCACTTAGGCAGATGTTTTGATTTTGAGTTGTTTATGAGTTTAGAAAATCCCACTGAATGAATTATCAGTACGACACAAACCGACGCTCGCCATGAGGCAGTGCCTTATTCAAATTAATTCCATATGTTTAATTCTCCTTTGGAACAGTGGTTTATTCTTTTCCCATCCAAGCATAGTTTATATGTTGCACGCTGATCGGGATACTTTTCGGCAACATTTTCGATCATATTATTTAAAATACCTGGCTCGCTGCCTTTGACAATCAATTCGTTTTCTTTCAACATTGACCTACTTGACACAGCAAAATTTAATTTTTCTGAAGTTGAAAATGTCCACGCGATATCTTGTCTGGTGTGTTTTGGAGTGCATATAATCTACTCATTCCAGTACGCCCAAACAACTTTACCTCCTCGCTATAGTGGCTGCGTTGTCTAAGCTAAACCAGCGTACTACCTCCAAATACATTCAGTAGACGAGTAAACGTTACATACTCGTCTAGCTTGCCATCGTGTTTAAGAGTGTGTATGGTACCAGGGCCCGTATTCATAAAGCAACTTTAGTAGAAAATATTACTTAAGTCAAAATTTAAGATGTTGACATATTTTCAGTGGGTTTTATTAATCCATAGCATTAATAAAAATGTTAAGAAGATGTCTTAAAACGATAGAAAAATGAGTTTAAAAAAAAAAAGAGATAAATTTTGACTGAAGATAATGATAAGAAGCTTTATGAATACGGACCTTGGTAAGAGAGAAACAAGTTCTTCTAGTACAGGGTCTCCATATACACTTGCTTCTATATCACATGCATTTAATTCACATTCCAAACATCCGGAAGAGGTGCTCGGTTGATTATGTTCGCCACAATCAGATTACAAGTCAGCGGGAAGACACACATACATATGCGTATGGATCAGGGAGCGAGTGGATTCAGGACCCTCCTTCCATCCCCTCCACATCACCACCCCAACCCCACCCCTCCCCCACCACACCCCCACACACACACCACCGTGTATAATCGTACACCAGATATTGGTACTCCTGCATCGGTGAAAAAATAAAATGTCACGAAGATAAACGCCAACGACCAGCAGAAAATCGATGTTTTAATAAATACACGCCATTGCTGCAGATTAAAATGTATAGTAAGACTTTTTCAAGTATTTTATCTGTTCATAAAGCTTCAGTGACTGAAAAATACAGCCTCGGTTGATTTCCATAGTGAATCAAACATGACGGTGGTACATTTCATTTTTGACGCTGGATAATATTTTATTTACAAGTTCTCTTAGATCACGGCACATATATGTATATATTTCTATACAGACAGTGAGGCTTTTGTTACCAAAATATGACATTTTACATTTGTTTGCTGTTCTGTTTATCTAAATTCTTCAGAACCACGTTTATGTTAAAAGGCCGGTGTACGGAATAATGCTTGCTGTCGATGAATGTGTGTACGTCATATTGCCGCAAGAGAGTACGGCATATTGCATTTAAAATGTACCTATCCGAACATGTATGTCGTATGCAGGTGCGTTTGCATGTGCCTTAGTAGTCAAAGATGTCTAATATCAAATGAAAAGCTTAAACTATCCGGAACAAAATTCGCTTTAATGACGGACTGGCTTTTTTTTTGCTTTTTTTGTTGTTGTTGTTGTTGTTGTTGTTTTTCTTGTATTTTTTTTGTTTTTTGACATATTAGCATAATGTTATGATGGCAAAACAAATATAAATATAAAGCCAGTTGTTTGATGGAGTATAATTATCTATGTTCTGGCTTTTCATTGAACTGCAATAAAACATTAATAAAAGCAAAAGTGTATTGCATTGAAACAACCATACTTTAACGTGCACCCGGGCTCAACTAGTATTAAATGTAGGTTGCACTGATTCACGATATTACCCATGTCTCTTTATCGACTTGCTTTCGTACGATGGTTCATCTTCATAATTCCATAAGTTTAATTCTCCTTTGGAACAGGGGTTTACTCTTTTCCCATCCACGCATAGTTTATATGTTTCACGCTGATCGGGATACTTTTCGGCAACATTTTTGATCATCTTATTTAAAATACCTGGCTCGCTGCCTTCGACATTCAGCTCGTTTTGTTGCAAGATTGACCTACTTGACACAGCATTTAATTCTGATTCCAAACATCCGGAAGAGGTGCTCGGTTGAATATGTTCTCCACAATCAAATTTTAAGAACTGTTCATGCGTGCTCTCCTTTGAGACAAATGATTTTTTTTCGCGTTTGCATCAATTGTTAATTACTTTCTAAAAACAATGTTTTATCTTGTTCATTTCAACTCTCTTATATTTAATTTCTTTATGCCTGTGGTTCTCAATCAGATGCGTCATCATTTCATCAAAGACGTGCAGTTCAGTATTGCAATAAATACAATGTAGCACCACTTTGACCTGTTAGCAATAATAGATCATCAAAGAAACTAGAAAAATGGCGCATCCAAAGCAATAATTGGTTCAAATGTGGTAGAAGGATAGTCGTGTTACAGAGTTTTTCATGAACAGTCATGGCGCCATTGATTTTTGTATAACTGGCACGGTCATCTGTTGACTGTGTACAGTCTATCCATGAAAGCTGCATAGTTTGAGGAGTTATCGCGAGTATAAGATGTGTTTCATGATCGATCATGAAAAATTAAACAACTTTAACCGTTGTCCAACTGATCGAAGTAAAATAGGTGTCTTCATCTCACCATGACGTTTGATTACGATATCATACATGTTTTCAAAGTTATGGAACAGAATCCAAATTGCTTTGTGACAGACAGTTAAATGTTGACTTTGTAGCTGCGCTAATATTGGATCATGACCATACTCAATCAACTGTCATGAATAATGCAATGTATACGTATTATGGGTTTCAGTTATATGTATTACACTTCGTTACCATTCAAAGTCTATATATCCAAATACACAAAAAAAATACCTACAATAGATTTGACAAATTGACATTTAATTTGCAATTTCTTTGCAGAGATAACGCAATCAAAATCACGCTGGTGTGTCATTCTATAATTAAAACCTACAAATAGATTACAGATATGCGTTTGAAATACACATACACTTTAATAATAACTGGAACCAACTGGAACCACGTGACCGTAATTATTTGTTTTTTATTAAAATATTACTTACCATCCGCATTTAGTTCGTCGATATACTGATGTAGTTTCCCTCTTTGTTTATATATAAATTTATGTCTTTCTGCCTTTCTGTATATCTTGGATAGCAGGTGTTCCTGCCTTAGCCAATCAGAATCCTTACAAGTGTATCGGCAAATATCAAACTTTGTTCAGGAGGTCCTGTCTAGATGTTTGTCTTAAAAACAAGCAAGCGTCGCAGATTAGCCAATCAGAAACCTTACAAGTGTATCGGCAAAAATCAAACTTTGTTCAAGAGGTCCTGTCTAGACGTTTGTCTTAAAAACAAGCAAGCTTGTCTAGACTATTCCTTTTGTTACGACGCAATCTCATTAAAAATCATATCCTTATTACGCTTTGAGACTCTCCGCTTTAGGTGTAGAGTATCCTTGAAGTGTAGAGTAAAGGGTCTTATTCGGGAACCTCGTTTAATTGTCCTTTTAATAATATTACTAGGGTTTCTAATAACGACTCAAAAGTTTCAGTTACTCCTCTTGGAACACCTGTTTTGGGGAAATACCATATAACGTCTCCTTTCAGAAATCGTTTAGTTCATTCAAGACGCAGAGTGTTTGACTCTATTAGTAAGTGCAATGCTAAGAGGTGCAGTTGTTGCAATTATTTATCTTACAAGTCTCATGTTACTTATATTTTGACTTGAAATGTGCCACATTGTGGTAAACAGTATGCTGGACAAAACATCGATCTTTAAAAATTCGATTTCGTGAACATAAATATAATGCAGATAATCAAAAAAAGTTACAAAAAATACTTGTACTAACACTTTCGTCAGTCAGATCATACTTTTAGTAACGTTACTACTCAACCGGTTGAATATATAATTTATGACAATGATGCTACTAAAAGCTTTTTAAAAAGACTTAAACATATTGCAGAACTTAAGTGGATGAAAAACTTGCAAACACCATATCCACTCGGACTCAATGACAATATTTATCAAAAAGAAAATATTTTAAAAGATCCTAATATTGACATTTTTTCTCTTTTTTCTATTCGAAAGCATAACTCTATGTCTCGTGGTCGTAGTCGTAATGGTAACATCAAACGTAAATCGCGTGTAACTATGTCAGTCGCTGATTTACATATTATTTTTAAACAGTCTGGAAAGCACTTTACGCTTTTGCGTCTTACCTCATTGTCCATTTCTTCTCTTAAGTTGATCGACGAGGAAGCAGACACACTTTTCATTTCCCTTTTCGTACAGATCCCTTGTATAAAAACACTGCTTCCATAATTCAAAGCTACATACAACATTTTATCCGACTCCATATTGACAAGGAGCCTGACCACGTAAGGCATTTTCTAAAAATACTATATCCATAAGAGTACTGATTTCATTGACATGCCAAATATTTGTCGAGATAATCATGATTATATTCCAAAATATTTCAAAAATTCAGAAAGTCCTGTAATTTGTTTCAAAGTATAAACTAGTTTCTGACCTTGATAGAGTAAATAACACTCATGAGGAATGTGAGTGTAATATATCAAACGTTTGCTACGCTCCAACAGGCCATCACTGGTAATTTTGATATTGTAGGTAAACGTATTCGGCATCTGTTTTCTAAAGGTCTTAAGTATAGAATACCTTTAACTATTGATTTTAAAAGCGGGAACTCAGAAACGTCATAAGAAATGTGTTTTAGTTCCTGTTGATAAAGCACCTAATAATGTAATTATTGCTTGACGACTACATTACGTCAATGTTTTATCTCTGGAACTGGGTAGCACTAATTCGTATAGTCCAGTTCAATCTACTGAGGATGATGTTGCGTCCACACATATCACTCGGTGCACTACTTCCAAGGCTGGGAGATGAAAAGCAAAACAAACTACCAACTATGTACTAGATTCCTAAATAGCAAAGAAATCCATATAAAGACCGCTTTATTTCGAATTCTAGTACATGCACCACCACAAACATCTCCAAACGTGTAACTTCTTGTCTTACTGCCGCTAAAGATCACGTTAAACAATATTGTTCTAAAACTTATGAAAACTCTGGGATTAATGTATTTTGATCTATTGAAAATGCAGGAGACTTTCTTGATACAATCTGCAATAAACGTCAAGTTTCATCAATAAGAACAAATGACTTTACTACACTACATACAACCTTACCACATCACCTTATCAAAAACAAGCTTATTGCTCTTATTCAAAAAAACTTCCGCTAGAGAAAAAACTACAGTTTTGGCCTGTAATAATATTAAAGCCTTCTTAACTAATGGCAGTTTAAACAATTACTCTATGTGGACATGCCAAGAAGTCTGTGAAGCACTCATCTTCCTATTAGATACTATTTTCGTCAGGTATGGAACTACCTTTTATAGAACAATTGTTGGTATTCCTATGCGTACGAACTGTGCACTTCTTGTCGCAGATTTGTTCTTGTATTGCTATGCAAGAGATTTCATGTTGAGTCATGTATCCGATACTCAGGCAGGTGTAATTGAAGCCTTTAATGACATCTATCGGTATTTGGATGACATTCTGAACATTGACAATCCTTCCTTTTCTACTATGGTTAATAATATATGTCCTAAGGAACTTCAACTCAACAAAACTACCATTTCTGATACTGTCGCTTCTTTTCTTTTTTTGATTTACATCACTCTATTGAAAATGGCGAAATATATTAGATGATTTTAATTTTGATATTGTTAATTAGATGGGGATGTTCCACGAGCTACTTTGCCTTGTTTGTTAGATATTATAATCTGGCGGTGTTCCAGGGCGGTAGCCCTATTGTCAACTTTTTTGTGTTTGTGATGTCTTAACTTGCTTTTTATTCATCTTTAAAGTTGGTCTTTGTTTCTGTGTGTGATTGTGGCTGACTGTCGTCCTTTAATGTTACATTTCCTGTTCGATTTTTATATTTTCCTGTATACCTACTTTAGCGTACGACTCGAACACTGCCGTAAAACAAAACGGCGACATTTTCTCACTGGGAGATGGAATTGTTACGGATAAAATGTAAAAGAACTGAAGTTCAAAACCAGCAACTAGAAATTTTTAAAATAGTATCAACAAATTTATTTAAATAGTACAATGAAAAATAATCCCTTACAAAATACACATGAATTAGATTCAGTATTCTTTTTTAATTCGATTTAAGAATAAAGTCAGAATAATATTGGCAATTGCCAGTTTAATCTAAATTTTCAAGTGTCCCTTTACACCCCGGTACCCCGGTATCCGGATAAAACCACATCGGGGCGATACGACGAACGCGGATCACCCTCCAGTGAAAATATTTCCTAAGTTAACAAGCCAAACGTTAACAGACGACGGACAACTCATCATAAGCTCTGATGGCCTTCGGCCAGTAGAGCTAACAATCTGGCCAAGTTCCGTGAAGAGCAAGTACAAAATAAAGGACCAGGAATGTTCCAAGGCAAAACAAGGGCCAATACTCTGATGTTATTAATTCTGGCTGGTTTTCGAACTTGTCCGAGTTTTCATTGATATAAAGGCACTGGCAAGTTTTGGTAAAGATCAAATACAAAATGAAGGTGCTAGAGTGTTCACAAGGCTTGATATGGCATGTTTGCATAATTCAAGGGGCCATAACTCTGTTGTTACTGGTCCGATATAGCTGGTTTCCGAACTTGGCCAATCTTTTATTAATATCAACAATCTGGACATACTTTATTTCTTAAAATTCTGTAATTTTGAACATCATTTTTTGCTTTACATTTATCTCTTTCCTTTATTGCATCTAAAATATCAGAACTAAGCCAATCAGATTGTTGGAGTTTTGCAACGCTATGTATTCTAAGCGGCACATGCTTATCAATAACACTTGAGAAATTAGTCACACTGGTGTTAAGTAAGTCATTTGCATCTGTATAACTTTCATGTGAGATCCATGATATGCTTTTAAGATCGTTAATAAAGTTTTCCTCAACAAATTTTTTAAAAGACCGATACTTAATAGATTGGTGAGTATTTGTTTTATCTTTACAATTTTAATTTACGTGTGCAGAAAATTGGATAATGGTCACTAACGCCAATTTTTTGTACTTTTACACATATAATATTTTTTTCAAAATTAGTATAAACATGATCTATGAGATTTTTTGAATTTGGACATTCTCTTGTTGGTTCTTTTACCATTTGAACAAGCCCTAATGATGAAATATAATTAGACCATTCTATATGTATCTGTGGGTAAAGTAAATCATTATTTATATCTCTTAGAATAATTAATTATTTTCCCTCTAACTGAACTTTTTCTAAGTTCTCATCAAAATATTCGGTGTCCGTATATCGAGCCAATAAGAAATGGTTTACTTTTATTTGGCTTAATCTCAGTCCATATAATTTCTATATTATCATCTTCTAAATCGTATTCCTGGCATTTTGACTGTTGGATATCCACAGCAAATGTCCCCTTGTTGGACTCCGAGGTGGGTGAGAAGCGTGGAAGATGAATTCTTAAACGCCCATCATGGCATCACAAAACGCACAGACTACACTTAAACGTTAACACACAGAACAAGAATCTGATACTGAGGAACCAGTGATCAACCAGTCCTTTCCTCGTTTTCTTATCATCGAATCGGAAAACGGGGAAAGAAATGTTGCAGATATGTCACCTGTTGTCATTCAGAAAACTGTCCATTCCATCGCTGGACATGTAAAGCAAATCAAACAATTAAAGAACAAAACTCTCCTTATTGAAACTGAAAAAAATCTCACTCTGATAATTTATTAACTATTACACACATTTTAAACACCAAAGTCAAATGCTACCCTCACACCTCTATGAACATCTCCAAAGGCGTCATCAGGTGCCCGTATCTCTCCGGAGTACCTGAAGAAAAAATTATTAACGAGCTTGCGCCACAGTTGGTAACTGCGACTCGCCGAATAACCATAAAGAGGAATGATAAAATTATTAGTACAAATACTATCATCCTCACATTTGCAACACCCGTCTTACCAAGAACAATAAAGGTAGCATATCTACGCCTACATTCCAAACCCGTTACGATGCTTCAACTACCAAGCCTTTGGGCACCACAACTCCAGGTGTACTAAAGAAGAACGTTGTGGTAAATGTGGCATTCAAGCATAACGAACCAGATTGTCCTAACCCTTTGAAATGTACCAACTACGGTCTAGGACTTCACGCAAATTCAAAATTATGTGAAAAATTCAAAAAAGGAAAAGAAATCATAACAGTAAAATATACACAAAACATTCCCTTTCCAGAAGCACGAAAATTGATTGAAGAAAAATATAAAATTTCAAGTCCGACCTCTTACGCATCTATTATCAAAACAACAGCTACACACATAGAATGCAGGGATGCAAGTACGCAGTACGAACCTCAGTCAGAAATTCAAAATACAAAGAATATTTCCTCAGTATCAAATCCAAACAAAAGTCAACAAATACAACTTAACAAACCAAAATTAAATTCCCCAGTCGTGAAGCCTAATACTTCCTCGGTTGGAAGGCCTAGTGCTGCTCCAACTAAGGAAGTTGGAAAGCCTAGTGTTTCTCCAACTAGGGAGCACAAGGAGCAGACAAAGGTGTCGAACGGCCCTATTGAGCTGCATAACAAATTCGAACAGCACATGGACATTTCAGAGCCAGCAGCTGCACTGCCACTTCCATCCTCTCATGAAAAGTTAGTCGAGGTGCCACTTCAGCTGACTTCTTCCAGGGAGGAGTATTCATCAGTGGAGATGTCACTGCTTGAGTCTCCTAAGACCTGGTCCTTTGGGACCAACGAGCTCAATATAGGTGGCTTTGATGTAGAATACCGCTTAAGCCGGTGCTAGGGGACGTGAGAAGTGTAGCTTCTTTCATTACTTCTCATGAACAGACTCAATAAAACCGAGTCTGCTGCTTTATTCTCTTAATTGTGTTTGTTGCTATCTAAGGATCACCTTTATCAATATTTATTAGCGCTAAATAATGTGTAAAACTAACAAGATCATTCAATGGAATTGTCGAGGTTTGAAATCGAATTATGATGAAATCAGCTTAATTTTAAATGAACACAACCCTACTGCCTTTAGTCTTCAAGAAACATTCTTGAAGACAAGTGATAAGGTATCTTTTAAACAATACTCACTATACAATCATATTTGTGATACCGGGGATAAGGCGACTGGTGGAGTTTCGATAATCGTTAATCGAAACATTCCTCACAGACCTGTTGCGTTGAAAACAAATTTGCAAGCTATTGCGGTCAGTGTTACTATGCACAGTCATGACAATATGTTCCTTATATTTACCACCTAGTTCTTCACTAGACCCTAAAGATCTAAATCACCTAGTTGCACAATTGTCATCCCCTTTTATACTCTTGGGCGATTTTAATGCACACAACTACATCTGGGGTTGTAAGGATATAAACGATAAAGGCAAGACAATTGAGGATTTCTTAGCCAAAAACAATTTGTGTCTTTTTAATAATAAGTCACATACTTATGACGACCTCTGTAGAAGTGACCACTTCCCCATATTTCTTGTAAATATCGGCCCTCCACTTCTCGAAAAAACGCAACGATGGAAACTTCGCAATGTTGATTGGACTACGTTTCAATCACTTTGCGAGGAACAATTAAAGCCTTCCGTTTTCGAGGATGTCGAAGACGCAACTGCTCTTTTTACCAAAACTTTTCACGATATAGCTGATCAAACTATTCCAAAAACCTCGGCAAATCCTAAACGCCCACATAAACCATGGTACGACGATGACTGCAAAAAGGCAGTCAGCGATCGTAAAGCTTGCATTAAATAATTTTAACTTGCGGCCAACTCAAACAAATTTGTGCGTGGTCCAGTGGTAGAGCGCCGAACTCCAGATCGAAAGGTCCAGGGTTCGATCCTCGCCGCGGCTACGTTATTTATCCTTGAGCAAGATAATTAATCCACATTGCTTAGTACTGGTTCTACCCAGGAAGCCATCGAGAGTGATTAATTTAAGCTGCAATAACTTGTTTCACAATCGATGTAAAATAAATATGTTTAAAACAAACTAATTTAGATAACCTTAGAGTTTTTCGTGCGAAATCCCGTCGTACTATTAAGGATAGCAAGAGGAAATCCTGGAGATCTTACGTCTCTAGGCTGAATTCTCGCTCATCTCTTAAGAAGACATGGGACATGGTCCGGAAAATAAGCGGTAAAGGTAATTCTAGTTCTGTAAATCATCTGAAATCCTGGAGATCTTACGTCTCTAGGCTGAATTCTCGCTCATCTCTTAAGAAGATATGGGACATAGTCCGGAAAATAAGCGGTAAAGGTAATTCTAGTTCTGTAAATCATCTTAAAACAGATAATGGAGATATAACGTCTGTTAAAGATATTACAAACACTTTGGCAGAAAAAAATTCAAAAAAGTCTTCTTCTGAAAATTGTCAACCAAATTTTCTGAAAAATAAGAAACTAAAAGAACAGAAGAAGCTTAACTTCAAGTCGAAAAACTTGGAGAAATACAATAAACTATTCGCTCTCAAAGAACTCCGAGAGTCTTTTAAAAAGGCCCATGATACATCAGCTGGTCCTGATGGTATCCTTTACCAAATATTAAAACATTTACCTGAATCCTGTCTCTCTACCCTTCTTGACATATTTAATAAGGTTTGGGTGACGGGAAACTTCCCCGATTCTTGGCGGGAAGCAATCGTTATTCCAGTCCCCAAACCTGGAAAGGATCATACGGACCGAATAAATGATCGCCCAATTGCTTTAACGAGTTGTACATGTAAAACCATGGAACGAATGATTAATGAGAGACTCGTTTGGTACCTGGAGTCCAACAAACTGATAACAAAGTAGCAAAGTGGCAATCGATTTGAATCGTTTATTAGGGAAGCTTTCATAAAAAAAGAACATCTAGTCGCTGTATTTCTTGACTTGGAGAAAGCTTATGATACTGCATGGAAGTACGGTATTATTAATGATCTTCATGACCTTGGTCATAGAGGCCGATTATCCATTTGTATAGAGAAATTCTTAGATGATAGACAGTTTCGTATCCGAATGGGTTCAACCCTCTCTGACATTCATGAACAGGAGATTGGTGCGCCACAGGGCAGCATATTCTCTGTTACCCTTTTTTTTAATATAAAAATTAACAGTATAGTTAAATGCATCAATACTGGTGTGGATTGCTCTCTATATGTTGACGACTTTGTTATATGTTATCTGCAAAAAATATGAACACTATTGAGAGACAACTTCAATAATGTCTCATTAAACTTCAGACCTGGTCTGATGAAAATGGTTTTAAATTTTCTAAATCTAAAACTAATTGTATGCATTTTTGTCAACTACGTAAACATCATGAAGACCCTCATCTAACACTGGATGGGTCACCAATACCAGTAGTGGATGAGACAAAATTCCTTGGTCTTATTTTCGACCGTAAATGAACGTTTATACCACACCTTAAATACTGATAAAGGTGATCCTTTGAGAGCGACAAACACAATTAAGAGAATAAAGCAGCAGACTCGGTTTTATTGAGTCTGTTCATGAGAAGTAATGAAAGTAATTAAATACTTGAAGGCCAAGTGCCTTAAAGCTCTTAATTTACTTAAAGCTGTTGCAAACACTAAGTGGGGAGCGGATCGTAAAGTCCTCTTGCGACTTTACAGATCTCTCATCAGATCTAAGCTGGACAACGGCTCTATAGTATATGGATCGACTCGCAAGTCGTACTTGCAGATGCTCGATCCTATACATAATCAAGGATTACGACTCGCCTTAGGTGCCTTTCGTACATCACCAGCTGAAAGTCTATATGTTGAAGCTAATGAACCATCACTGTCTTATAGACGGGACAAATTAGCCCTTCAATAAGCCATTAAATTAAAGTCTAACCCATAAAACCCAACTTTCGATAATGTTTTTAATCCAAATTATGAACCTCTTTTGATCGAAAGCCGAAGTCCATTCGATCATTTGGTCTTCGTATTAAACCAAAATTAAGAGACACTGAAATCGACCTAAATTTAATTGCCAAGTACAAGTACCACAAATTCCACCGTGGACTTTGGAAACACCAACAATGATTTTTGATCTTTGTAATAGTAACAAATCCAGTACCTACAGTCTTTCAAAGGGAATTTAATGAAATTAAATCGAAATACTTTCAACATATATACACAGATGGTTCTAAAGATGGAGATCAGATAGCTGCAGCAGCTGTTATTCACAAACACAGCATAAAGAGCCGCCTGCCAGACAAGGCCTCTATCTTTTCAGCTGAACTTAAGGCAACTGAACTTGCCTTAAATTATATTCAGGAATATGATGATGACTATTTTGTAATATTTTCTGATTCACTTTCATCTCTTCAAGCACTGTGTAATATGAAACATGATAACCCAGTTGTGCTTCAGCTTTTAGAAAAGTACAATTCTCTTATAGTTGATAATGTTATTATTTTCTGCTGGCTTCCAAGCCATGTAGGAATTCGTGGTAATGATAGCGCTGATAGTGCTGCTAAAGCAGCATTATGTTTACATATATCTAATACTAAATTACCTTATACTGATTTTAAAAGTTGTATTAACACATTTATTCGTAACTTTTGGCAAGCCGCTTGGGATATGTCAGTTAACAATAAACTCCATTCAATTAAACCGTTACTTGGAGAATGGCGTTCTTCTAGTAGACCCATTCGTCGAGAAGAAGTTCTCCTAGCCCGGTGCAGGATAGGGCATACACGTTATACTCATTCATATTTATTACAAGCTGAGCAATTACCAGAATGTATACCCAGCTTTGCACCGTTAACGGTCAAACACATCATATTGGAATGTGTAGACTTTGATCCTATGCGTCAAAGGTACTACAATGTTAATACTATGAAAGAGTTATTTGATACTATAGATTTTAGTCTTGTTTTAGATTTCCTAAAAGAGATCAGACTATATAAATCATTATAATGTGTTCTTATAAATATTTACTTTTTTATATACCCGTTGACGGGCATTTGTTGATTTACATACATAGTTTATATTACACCTTATCATCCCTTTTTTTTTTAAATAGTTTTATCTTTATATATTTACACTAATTTTTTATCAGTACTTCATTTCCTCATTTTTCAT
The DNA here is from genome assembly GCA_037043455.1 of Cyrtodaria siliqua. Taxonomy (NCBI): domain Eukaryota; kingdom Metazoa; phylum Mollusca; class Bivalvia; order Adapedonta; family Hiatellidae; genus Cyrtodaria; species Cyrtodaria siliqua. Next base: position 32,219 of record JAWPHD010010980.1, on the reverse strand, counting down.
CACTTTTTGCGCACAATATGACCTATTTATGTGTCGACGTGCCATAAAACACCATTCATTCATTCTTCTAAATCGGTTCTTCTAGTACAACTTACGCCATTTTAACATAAACAATCAAACCAACAATCAAACCACCACCTCTGTTTATTATTCTATCCCTTCGAAATGGAACTTGAAAACCATCTACTAGAATGATTCAGTTTTATGGTCACTAGTAAATTGTGTCTCATTGATTCCAAGCACGTCAATTTCATTTAAAGGTGAAGTTAACATTAATTAATTTGGTCAATTTTTGTAGATAATCCCTGTATGTTAATGTGACCAATATTAAAACCCTTTTTATTTAGACATAGGTCAGTTAAGTGTGTAACTTTTGGTAATTGTTTGTTTGTTTGACTTCTTTTTATTGAATGTGGCAGTAAAAGGACACTGTTATTGTTCTCATGTTCACACGTACATACGCAACGATCACAATTTTCACATATCGTGTCCAAAACACTGAAACGATTATCTGCGTGTCTGTGATAGTTGGCATCATTGCCGTGCTCCTTTACAAAGTACCAACATATGTCCTGTTTGTGACCTATGAGACCATTTGACTGGTTGCCGATGTCTGCATTTGTCGGTGTTGTGGCTAGTTTCATTACAGTTTAAGCACTTTCTAGGTTGAAAATAACGCCTGTTTCTGGCATCTCTTGCATTTGCGAGGTTACCTATTGGGCCAAATTGTTGAAATGGTTTTCCGGCGAAAGTGCACTTGGCGAAGTCATGCACAATTTCAACTGTTTCATTTATAGAGTCTAGTACTCGCTTGGTTCCTGGATTGGAAGGGTGAATGTGATCCCTTTCATTCAGGAAATGGTTAATTATTTTCCATTTTTATCGTGAAAGGAACGGTAGTTTTGTGATGAACTGACAAGCGCTCAATTATCATGTTTACTGCGTGAACGTCAACATCGCCTCTAGATGCAAGTTTTGACAAAACTATTTTGCAGTTTTCGTTTCCATCCTTGATGAGGGCAATAAGCTGGTCATACTGCTCTTCAATTAGTTCAGTATCAGCGTTTCTTTAGAGGTCGTTACCTCCTATATACAGTACAACTGTATCAAATTGTTGCAGATCATATAGGTGTTTGTCTGTTATAAGTGTTTTGATTGTTGCTCCTGATACAGAGTGCTTATGGACATTATGTTTTAGTCCCTTGAAATTGACACCATGCAGTATAGAGTCGCCCATTATCAAAACCTTCTTGTGGTTACTTGATATCTGTGTATTGCGAACATGTGACTTTTGCACCAAAGGTGGTCTCTGTGGTATATACAAGGATGTGTCTGATAAAACAGAGTCTTCACTGATGGAGTGTCTCGAACTGATCACAACTTTAATCTCCTGCTGGGATGTAGCCTTTGATGGCTGGGAAGTTGTTTGGTGTCAAGTATGGCAGTTTTCTGCATCCTGTGAGTGAGACAGCTGATTTGTTGGTACAACCTGTGATCTGGTGCCCCTGCTGAGAGTAGCAGCATAAGTTTGCTGCTGTTTTATGGTGTCCATTTCCTGACGTAGCATCTCAGTTTCTCCCTTCAAATCATTAATTGATTCACACATGGCATGAATTAATTCCTCATTTAGTGCTGTTGATGATGGCAATGTCACACTGGGGGTACTAGATCCATTTGGTGTTACCATGGAGAGTTTGTCCTGAATAGTTTTTAGATATTTCATCTGGGCAATTTCTTTCAAATTTTTATTTGTAACAATAACACATTTCTCCATTAAATGCCCCATTTTTAGTTTGAAATTGTTTTCCGTCCGTGTTTGGTGAGCGGGTCCTGATACCTCCATCTCGCGACTGTCTAAATCTACACTAACTATGCATCGGACGTTCTTTACTCTGGTTGTTATTTTATAAACATCTATGTCATCAGGCAAGTTAAAATCTGACGACTTTTGCTGTGAAAAGATTGAACAGCACATCTGACAGAAAAGTAATGTGCATCGTCCTGTAGAAGATCCCATCATATTGATCGCCTGTATTTATTTGATGTTCTACTGACCTCTCAGTCTGAGAACATTTGCTATTTTCCATTTCATGTGTAGTGATTTCATCTAGTGTTGAACGAAGTGTAGGAGTTTCCATTTTCTAACAGAAAACGTTTTAATAGTTTCCCGCTTTTATTGTGAAATGAATGGTAGCAATAATTAAAATTCCTTTAGAATTAGAGGCACCGAGTATCCATATAACACTACTGGTAATACAAACAGTGGGGTGTCCAAACAGTGTGCGTATATCTAACTTTTCTCAATATAACGATGGTTAAGTCACTTTGTCACACAAAACAAATATTTATTTTAATTCCAAGTGTGCACAATAGTATAATTTTTATATCCAAACATATGGTATTGTAAACATCAATTTGCAACACTGGTACAGAGCTCTCATAAACACGTATTATCAATACGGCAGATAAGAAAGGTGCATCGTTGTACTTTTCCAATTTTGTGCTCTTGTATAGCGATATGTCTTGCTTACAAATCAAACTTGGAACCACCTATTCTAAATTAAAGTAAGACAACAGGCTCTGATTGAAAGCACAAGGAGACGTTTTACCGCCGCCACACTGCACTGTCAACGCTATTGTGATATATAAACAGAGGATAAAAGTAGGAATTTGGAAATCGCCGAACACTATAAACCTTCTTGCATATAATTAAATGAAATTTTAAGTTTCCAATTGTCTTGTTCTACCGTAGGCTTAAATATGTTATTGGTGCAATATAACAAACAGTTAGTAATATGCATAAAACAATGTGCTTTTAACTATTCTTATAATAAATATTAATGATTGAACAAATGCAAGTTATGTAGAAAAACTAACGGGACGCCGTGAGTTTTTCAAAAATCAAGATGGCCGTGTCTCGCTTTAATATCAAAAAGGAAAGCTCATGTATCAATCTGGAAAAAAAAAGGTTTTCGCCACAGTCTGGGGAGAAACTATGTTTAACAGTGATTCTCGGTAAATATATTCTCCAGCAAATTTGCTGTTAGTGGTGAATTAAGATCCCTTCCAATAAGTGTATTTAAAGTGTTACACGTAGCTATGAACGTCGGATAGGTAATGTAGCTTGCACAGAACACAGTCAACTGAAATTACGCATTAAAACAAACAACTATTGTAATGTTAATAAGCAACACATGTGACATCACAAACACAAACGGGTTGAGAAAAGGGATATGTACCGCCTTGGAACGGTCATTGACAAAAAGACTGCTGGGGTTTTAAATCAGGTTCTAAATCAGGTTCTAAGGTGCAAAATCCATCAAATACTGGCTAATTTGCTGGAATTGCCCCAATTTTCATTGGCACGTTTGAGTTTTAATGAAGCTCTATCAAACAATACTCAATGAACAATGTCAATCAAAAATAGTTTAGCACAAAATATGTTCATTAATAACTAACGTATTAACCCATTATAATGGTGAAAAAAAACACTTGATAATTCTAATCCGTTATTTTATAAACAATAAAAACAATAAAACACTACTGTATGGTACAATCGACAAGCATTTAATATATAGCAATAATATTGGACTATGCGGTAGATACAGTAACATTTAAAGAGAAGCCAGATTTTTAATGTGTGTATACATTTTGTGAAAGATGAAAAAAATATTGTTTGTTTTACACTCTATATAGTTCATACGGTATATATAGTAACATTACAAGAGAAGAAAGATATTGTAATGGTTTTTTTTAAAAAAAAAAAAATGCGTAAGATGAAAAACATTTTACACGCTGTAAAGTTTATATGGTAAATACAGTTATATTAGAAAAGAAAAAAAAGACAGTGTAAAGTGTGTAAACAAATATGTTAAAGAAGAGACAATTATTATAGAACTCATATCAAAAACATCATATAGCCCCAAATTGGTGATGGGGGTTTGTGGGGGGGTTGGGGGAGGGGCGGGGAGCGGAGAGAATGTGTGCAAATAACTGAATTGCTCAGAATCAGGCCTAAGTGGAATTCGAATCTGCATTTTGAGTGGCAAGAAATAACAAGACACGTGTTTTAGATAGTAAAGACATTTAGGCGGATGTTTTGGTTTGACCTTGATAATGTTTTGCTTATTTTGTAATAGTCAATGTTTGGGGACTCCTGGAATGTTTATTAGTAAAAAAAGAGTATGATAAAGTACAAAATTTTAACCATCACGAAGATGGCATGCATATGGCGGTGGACATGGAGTTTATTGCTTCCCCATGTCCTACGGCGTATGGTCCCAGTATCTAATAAAATTAAATGCCCCGAAGAGCGAAATAAACATAATGGAATTTAGTTGGGAGCAGCGGTTAGGAAGCCTGCATATCACAAGTAACAGTAAAAGACTAGTATGACCTGCTCGAAAAACCATCTATATTTGTATCTGAAATGTCATGATTTCTTGAGTGCATGTACTGTTCGACTTCTAACATCGTGTTTGTAGCCAACGGACGTTTTTACATTGACTTCCCTGTACTACAGTAAAACGCACGATGTAGGTACAATGTGGCTTTCTAGAACTGTGGTGTTTATATTCATATATACATGATCATCTATGTCTTATAATTGCCTAGTAATGCAGCCTTGTTTGTTAGATAATATACCCTAGCGGTGATCTCTTTATTTATACTGTCCCGTTTTATTGGGATGAAAATAGGGTAACAGTGAGCTTTGGTTCACCCTAGAACCTCAGCGGCATTTTTGAAACTGGCTGTTCCAAGGCGGTAGTCCTACTGTCAACCATTTTATGTTTGTGTCATATCTTGCTTTTTATTCATCTTTGGAATTATTGTTTGTTTGTATGCGTGTTTTGGTCGATTTTTATATCTACGTTTGCTTGATTGAACCTTTTTTATTTAAGAGATATTGACGCAAGAATAATATTGACAAATGTATATAGAAACTATATTAGCAGCCAGTCGAGATGCACGATAGATAAGGTGCTAAAGATGATCACTTAATGTCACTGGAATAACTGTTACTAATACAGCAATGAACTGTGAAGTTGGTGTTTATGTAATACTGTCAGGAACCTCTATAATTACTCCCCGATACTGTGGAGTAGACTGATTGACTACAGGGTATTTTTAATAATATGTGAGTGTTTGTTTGTTTTTTGAATGGTGTTTACTCATCTTTAGCGCATCTTAGGCCGACATAACGGTCGATGTTTTGTGATAGAGGCAGACCACCTATTTTATCTAGGTATTACTGTATACCTCCCACCACACGTAAGAATCGACATTTTAATAGTATAAAATAAAAAATGATTATAAAATCACAAAACAACAGCAGCATTAAAAGCTATATAAATAATCAATAAAACATATAGTACAACTGTTGGTATAAAGTGTATGGGAATATTAACTCAACCGAGGCGATGTATAATAAAGTTATATGAAGGTAAACCGAAGTCTCTGTTTTATATGAAGGAGAATACCAATTAAAAAATGTATAATGAAAGTAAAAAGCTAATAGTGATCATTTACAAGTATATTAGAAAGAAATGTAATGTGTCCCAAATAAATATTACTGCAACGGACACATTATGCTGTATTCTTGTTTTGATAATTTGAAGTAGATTAATTTGAAGTGGACTGGTCGAATTTTATTTATTGTTTTACCTACTATGAACAAACTTTCTACTCACTTTTGTATCTTAACTAATTTTCTTATTTTAGATATGTTTTGGAATAGTTATGTGGTAAGTATTTTGTTTTTGACCAATAGTTTGTAAAATATTTATTTTTTGTTTTGATAAAACATGAAAAGTATATATAAATATCGAAAAGGAAATGTAGCATTCCTGGACCATGGTCAACCACAAACACGCACAGAAACAAACAACAATTACAGAGATGAATTAAAGGCAAGACATGACATCGCAAACATAAAAGGATTGACAAAAGGGCTACCGCCTTGGAACGGTCAGTGGCACAAATGCAGCTGGGATTTAAACCAGTTTCTAGAATGCACCAAACCCACTCTTACCCTATTTTCATCCCTATTTTGACTACTATATGTGTGTGGTGCTCGGAATAAAACAGAAGCAGACCCAGTTTATTCACTCTAGCAACCTAGCACACTCTCTCCCTGTCATACCACAATGCATATTATATCCTTTGATACGTGTATATCAACAACAACAACAACGTGTATATACTCTGTATATTCCATACAGCATTCTGCTAGTATAGTACATATCATGTCAAATCAATGAATTCATACACACATAATGTCTAGGTACTTATAACAGTTTAAAAATAGATGAATCCATATTTACTTGCAAAATAAATCTAAAAGTGTGGGCTATGAAGAAATACATTTTAGAAATGATAAATAAGTGGGGGTTTTATTCATTAAATCAATGATAACCTAAACCCATGATATACTACAAATGCATGCAAAACGGAACATATGACACAGAAATAAACATGTTTACAGTTTACAAGCGTATTTACATGAACAGTATTAAACATGTTTACAAACGTATTTACATGAACATTATTCAAATAGGGCAGCACGATTTACCCAAATCTACCCAAATACAGTTAAATTACCCAAATACAGCCCAAATACACCCTATTTTTATTTATTTTTTTGGCAAATACTTCATTTGTATAGTGGAGTATGGTATAAATGAATGTAATCTGTGAAAAAATAAATATAGTAGCCGCAGATATGAACTCTGCAGCCTTTTTTTAAAATTTATTGTTGTCAAATCGGATACGACTTACCCAAATATAGCCTATGTTTGCCAAAATACACCCTATGTAATTGTGTTATTTTCGGCAAATACTTCATTTTTATAGTGGAGTCTGGTATAAATGAATGTAATTTATGAGAAAAAAATATATATTAGCCATAGATATAAACTTTGCAGCCGTTTTTAAAATTCACTGTTATCAAATAGGATACGATTTACCCAAATATACTCTATGTTTGCCCAAATACACATAATTTAAAAAAAAATCGGCAAATATTTCATTTTTATAGTTGAGTATGATATAAATAGATGTAATCAGTGAAATTTACCCTAGTTTTGCCCAAATACAACCTATTTACATCTTAAAAATAATATTATATGTTATATATATATAATCATGGAATCATCGCATATGATGAATCATATGACCTTCATACACTGCTTTGGGGTGTATAGAATCATTGGTAGTAAAGAATCATTTCCTGTTTAAATTAAATTTTCTCACCTCATTTATTTAAGATTATTTTAAAACTTTCCGGGCTTGAAGATATATCATATAAGCATACATTTATTCAACGGTGATATTATTTGGGACATTTTACCAAGCAAAATATATCACTACGTGCAACACCTCTCAGAAAAAATGATTCTATACTTCCTGAATGAAGTGTGTTTTTGAAACGAAAAATTCATACTGTCACAATAAACTAAGAAATAAATATTTGCTATTTTAACAAATGTTCGGGACAAAAGTCAAAATGCAATCATCAGTTAAGGTAACTTGTTGAAGTTTGGCACTTTTAAGGATAAAATGAAATTATGTAAATATTGCTGCAAAAACGACTATTAAAAAATCACAGTTTCAGGACAATAACTTTCACAATTTTGCTATCATACAACTAAAAGGGTAAATCTAAATCAGAAATTAAATAAACATTTTCCTTTCATTTTAAAATTAGACTTTTAACCCAAGTGATTCTATATCCCCCCAAAGCACTGTAATCTTGTTTATTTTCAGGATATAAGGAGTTATATGTTATTACAGACGAACACATTTTACATTCTACGAAACCGTTAACAAACCTTTAATTTTGTATTACTAAAATGTGCCCTGTTACGTCAGCCAACATATCTTTTATTTAAGTGTAACAAATAAAAAGTATGTTGTTTCCAGTTAGTACCATCGAGGAGGTGTAACATAAATTGAAATTATTTATTTGCATCTATACCACCCATTTACTAACCAATTTAGCACATCTTTTTATTGGTGTCATTTATTCATCTTTTATGGGGCTTTGGTGCTTTGGTGCACTTCTTTTATGTGGAATATCGACAAATCTTTTATGGTGCTTTTTTATGATTTTTTATCAAAATAAAATGTATTTTATTCTTTTACAGTGCACATGGACAAGACAAAGTGGAAAAACTTTACAAACATGTAAACATTGATATCATTTTTTAAACAAAAAACAGGCTTCCTGGCAGTTACCCAGTGCCCACGGAGGCAAGCCCTGGTTGCCTTTGATTTGCACTGGTCACCAGCCTTATACCGAGCGACAGGAAGGATGGGAAATGGTAATAATACAAATATCACTGATAACAGAATACATATTACAAAACAGTAAAACATGAAACATATATGACTGGAAAAAAGCTTTACAAACATGTAAACATTGATATCATTTTTTTAACAAAAAACATGCTGTATTCGGCGCCGAAGTGGGTGAGACATATAATGATCTACTTTGTTAATAAGATTTATGCATGTATGGCAACGTAAAATAAATGGCATGCTCTCGTTGCCACACAGTTGAATCGACACTGCATTAAATAGGCAGTCCCCATTCCCTGTTGTTCGAAGGGGGTTGGTTTCCCATGACGTCGTCAACGTAACGGTCCATTACTATTGCAGCGACAACATCTACACCCGGAAGCTGAGATGGAGATGCAGGTGGTGACGGAGCAAATGATACATTGAAGGGAATTCTCGTTGTACTGCGGCTTTCAGAGTACCAAATATGGTGGAACTGGCGGCCTGAGAATTGAATTATTTTAAATGATAAACACAAAGGGCGATCATATACATTATTATTAATAAACTAACTTATTACTGGTAACCTAATATATAAAGCTATACCATACATACATCTTTATTTACTCAAAGTACTCAAAAAACTCAATGTCAACATCCCGCTTTACTTTGAAGTTAATAAGTTTAATTGATTTAATAAATTAGTATCAAAACTGTTAAAAACTAATTAACACAGATTATGCGCAAGCAATTAACGGATTACATTTATCGATTAGGCGTAACTGTTAAAGGAATACTTTGCGCAATTATATAATCAGTGCACACAAGGGTAAATAAGTATGAATCAAGTTTGTTGTTTTGTTTTGTTATTTCAAATTACAATTATTTACAATAGATCATTCAGAATCTCAAACATATTTTAAGTAAATAATTTAGAGATCCCTTAATGAGGAAAAATATGTTAAGGCATATATTGAGCGTAAATCATCCGATCACCCTGGTAAAGCTGGTGTCGTCATCGCTACATTTAAGTCGGCTGAGGACAAGAAAAAAGTCATGGTATCAAAGGCTAATCTTAGGAAAGACAGGGTTAACTCTAAAGTTTTCATCCATCACGATCAGTCACGCGAGGAACGACCTATGGCCAATAACTTGAGAACCATTATTGACTAGCTGAATCGTGGGGACACAAACCTGTCTATTCAGCAACAGAAACCGCGATAATAATCCCCGAAGTATGAAATCAGACGCGTGGAACTTCCGACAACCGAAGACGAGACGAATCTAATAGAAGCACATCCCGCTCTGATGGTGCCAGTGTCCATGGTCCGTCTATGCAGAATGCACCTACTGGTCGTCCAAGTACTGGTACTACTACTAGCAACAGTGAACAAACCGGACGGAACAGTGGTAACCAAAGCGGAATCAGTAACAGACGTTGTGTTGGCTACCGAGGGAGATTTTAGATGCGTGCCGGGTTTTGGAACGTTCGAGGATGGAACATTAATGTAGAAAGTGACAATTACTCTCTTAGATCCTCATGTGTTAATCATTTAGACCTTGATTCTATAGGAATTGCTGAGACCCATCTAACGGGAAAAGCTGGTTTAGAGCTAGATGGATATCGCTGGTTTGGTAATAACAGTAAGAACATACATATCCGTGCTAAAACGGGTTCCGGTGGAATTGGTTTCTTTATTCGAAACGATATTTTTAGTATTTTTTTATTTTATGTTTAATATACATGTTTTAGACTGTTCCACAGAAGGTATACTGTAGTTAAAAATGCAACATAAATTTCAGAATGTTACGGTATTTCCATGTGTTTGCTACATTCCACCAGAAAACTCAAGTGTTGATGTCCATGACTTTTTTGACTCTCTGTTGGCTGATATATACACTTATCAAAATCACTATGATGGTATAGTTTATTTATGTGGCGACTTTAACAGTCGCTGTGGTGACATACCTGGTTTTATTGCTGGTGTAGACACGATTTGCGATCGTAATGTTGTCGAGTTTAAGACAAATGCTTACGGAGATATTTTAATTTATTTTTTAATTAATGTTAGTATGTGCATGCTTAATGGGCGAAACTGTGTTGGCAACGATTTTATCTCTGTTTCTGTCAAAGGCTGTTCTGTGGTTGTCTATTGTTTAGTGAGCCACGAGCACCTTTCACTTTTTGAAGAGTTTAAAGTCACACGAACTGTTGATCTTATAAATCAGTCAAGTTATGCAAGTGTCCTCGCTCCATCTGGCTTTCCAGACCACTCAGTTCTTACTTGGAGCATAAACCTAGGATTTTCTATCATGGATGATCCTCGTGTTCTGGATTCTGGTATAGATAATCAGTGTGATAGGTTTAATGTTAAAGCGGTTCCAGACACGTTTCTATCAGATCAAAAAGTTTTATTTCTAGTTAATACAACAATAACAGACTTGGAAAGCAGCTTTCGTACACAAGAGAATATTGATATAGCATTTGACGGGTGGTGTGCTCTTAGATATGTACGCAAAGTTGCCTTACAATCTGTACAATTTGGATGCCATAATAAAAGAAGAAGGACTGGAACGCCATGGTGGAGTGCTGAACTTTCAAATTTATGGAATAACGTGTGTCGGCTAGAGAAAATATGGTTACAAACTAGCAATGTCACTGGAAAAAAGAATATTAAGTCAGGCTATTGTTCTGCTAAGAGAAAATTTGACTGAGAGGTACAGAGGTCGAAGCTTCTTTTTTGGTACAAGATGCAATCTGGTATTCTTGAGGAAATACATGCCGACCAAACTCAGTTTTGGAAGTCGATAGGTAACATCGGCATTAATCAAACTAAGAAACGTATTATCCCTATGGAAGTACTCTTGGAATGAATGGTGTTTTACGGCACGTCGACACATAAATAGGTCATATTGTGCGCAAAAAAAAATATGAAAAATGAAGTATTAATTAAAAATTAATGTAAATATATAAAGATAAAACTATTAAAAAAAAAAAGGGATGATAAGGTGTAATATAAACTATGTATGTAAATCAATAAATGCCCGGCAACGGGTATATAAACAAGTAAATATATATAAGAACACATTACAATGATTTATATAGTCTGATCTCTTTCAGGAAATCTAAAACAAGACTAAAATCTACAGTATCAAATAACTCTTTCATAGTATTAACATTGTAGTACCTTTGACGCATAGGATCGAAGTCTACACATTCCAATGAGATGTGTTTGACCGTTAACGGTGCAAAGCAGGGTATACATTCCGGTAATTGCTCACCTTGTAATAAATATGAATGAGTATAACGTGTATGCCCTATCCTGCACCGGGCTAGGACAACTTCCTCTCGACGAATGGGTCTACTAGAAGAACGCCATTATCCGAGTAACGGTTTAATTGGATGGAGTTTATTGTTAACTGACATATCCCAAGCGGCTTGCCAAGAGTTACGAATAAATGTATTAATACAACTTTTAAAATCAGTATAAGGTAATTTGGTATTAGTTATATGTAAATATAATGCTGCCTTAGCAGCACTATCAGCTCTATCATTACCACGTATTCCTACATGGCTTGGAAGCCAGCAGAAAATAATAACATTATCAATTATAAGATAATTGTACTTTTCTAAAAATTGAAGCACAACTGGGTTATCATGTTTCATATTACCAAGTGCTTGAAGAGATGAAAGGGAATCAGAAAATATTACAAAATGGTCATCATCAGATTCCTGAATATAATTTAAGGCAAGTTCAATTGCCTTAAGTTCAGCTGAAAAGATAGAGGCCTTATCAGGCAGGCGGCTCTTTATGCTGTGTTTGTGAACAACAGCTGCTGCAGCTACCTTATCTCCATCTTTAGAGCCATCTGTGTAGATTTGTTGAAAGTCACAATATTTCGATTTAATTTCATTAAATTTGCTTTGAAAGACATTAGGGTCTGTACTGTATTTGTTACTATTACAAAGATCAAAAATAGTTGTTGGAGTTTCCAAAGTCCACGGTGGAATTTGTGGTACTTTGTACTTGGCAATCAAATTTAGGTCGATTTCAGTGTCTCTTAATTTTGGTTTAATACGAAGACCAAATGGTCGAATGGCCTTCGGTTTTCGATCAAAAATAGGTTCACAACTAGGATTAAAAACATTATCGAAAGTTGGGTTTGAAGGGTTAGACTTTAATTTAATGGCGTATTGAAGAGCTAATTTGTCTCGTCTGTGAGACAGTGATGGTTCATTGGCTTCAACATATAGACTTTCGGCTGGTGATGTACGAAAGGCACCTAAGGCGAGTCGTAATCCTTGATTATGTATAGGGTCGAGCATCTGCAAGTACGACTTGCGAGTCGATCCATATACTATTGAGCCGTTGTCCAGCTTGGATCTGATGAGAGATCTGTAAAGTCGCAAGAGGACATTTCGATCTGCTCCCCCAATTAGTGTTTGCAACAACTTTAAGTAAGTTGAGAGCTTTAAGGCATTTGGCCTTCAAGTATTTAAGGTGTGGTATAAACGTTAAAATACGGTCGAAAATAAGACCAAGGAATTTTGTCACATCCACTACTGGTATTGGTGACCCATCCAGTGTTAGATGAGGGTCTTCATGATGTTTACGAAGTTGACAAAAGTGCATACAATTAGTTTTAGATTTAGAAAATTTAAAACCATTTTCATCAGACCAGGTCTGAAGTTTATTGAGACATTGTTGTAATTGTCTCTCGATAGTATTCATGTTTTTTGCACGATAACATATAACAAAGTCGTCAACATATAGAGAACAATCCACACCTGGATTGATGCATTTTACTATACTGTTAATCTTTATATTAAAAAGTGTGACAGACAGTATGCTGCCCTGTGGAACACCCATCTCCTGTTCATGAATATCAGAGAGGGTTGAACTCATTCGGACACGAAACTGTCTATCATCTAAGAATTTCTCTATAAAAATGGGTAATCGGCCTCTAAGACCAATGTCATGTAGATCATTCATAATACCGTACTTCCATGCAGTATCATAAGCTTTCTCCAAGTCAAAAAATACAGCGACTAAATGTTGTTTTTTTATGAAAGCTTCCCTAATAAACGATTCAAATCGTATGAGATTGTCTGTTGTGCCTCGTTGGCGCCGGAATCCACTTTGATACTTTGTTATCAGTTTGTTGGACTCCAGGTACCAAACGAGTCTCTCATTAATCATTCGTTCCATGGTTTTACATATACAACTCGTTAAAGCGATTGGGCGATAATTTATTGGGTCCGTACATGATCCTTTCCATGTTTGGGGACTGGAATAACGATTGCTTCCCGCCAAGAATCGGGGAAGATTCCCGTCACCCAAACCTTATTAAATATATCAAGAAGGGTAGAGAGACAGGATTCAGGTAAATGTTTTAGTAATTGATAATGGATATCATCAGGACCAGCTGATGTACCATGAGCCTTTTTAAGGGACTCTCGAAGTTCTTTGAGAGTGAATAGTTTCTTGTATTTTTCCAAGTTTGTCGACTTGAAGTTCAGCTTCTTCTGTTCTTTTTGTTTCTTATTTTTCAGAAAATTTGGTTGACAATTTTCAGAAGAAGAATTTTTTGAAAAAGTTTCTGCCAAAGTGTTTGTAATATCTTTGACAGATGTTATATCTCCATTATCTGTTTTAAGATGATTTACAGAACTAGAATTACCTTTACCACTTATTTTCCGGACCATGTCCCATGTCTTCTTAAGAGATGAGCGAGAATTCATCCTAGAGACGTAAGATCTCCAGGATTTCCTCTTGCTATCCTTAATAGTACGACGGGCTTTCGCACGAAAAACTCTAAAGTTATCTAAATTTGTTTGAGTTGGCCGCAAGTTAAAATTATTTAATGCAGCTTTACGATCGCTGACTGCCTTTTTGCAGTCATCGTCGTACCATGGTTTATGTGGGCGTTTAGGATTTGCCGAGGTTTTTGGAATAGTTTGATCAGCTATATCGTGAAGAGTTTTGGTAAAAAGAGCAGTAGCGTCTTCGACATCCTCGAAAACGGAAGGCTTTAATTGTTCCTCGCAAAGAGATTGAAACGTTGTCCAATCAGCCTTGCGAAGTTTTCATCGTTGCGTTTTTTCGAGAAGTGGAGGGCCGATATTTTCAAGAAATATGGGGAAGTGGTCACTTCCACAGAGGTCGTCTCCAATACTCCACGAAAAATCCATCAAAAGCGTTGGATCGCATATTGTTAAATCAATGGAAGAATGAGAGCCTGTAGCAGGATGTAAGTAAGTATGTGATTTATTATTAAAAAGACACAAATTGTTTTTGGCTAAGAAGTCCTCAATTGTCTTGCCTTTATCGTTTATATCTTTACAACCCCAGATGTAGTTGTGTGCATTGAAATCGCCCAAGAGTATAAAAGGTGATGGCAATTGTGCAACTAGGTGATTTAGATCTTTAGGGTCTAGTGAAGAACTAGGTAGTAAATATAAGGAACATATTGTTATGACTCTGTGCATAGTAACACTGACTGCAATAGCTTGCAAATTTGTTTTCAACGCAACAGGTCTGTGAGGAATGTTTCGATTAATGATTATCGAAACTCCACCAGTCGCCTTGTCCCCGGTATCACAAATATGATTGTATAGTGAGTATTGTTTAAAAGATACCTTATCATTTGTATTCAAGAATGTTTCTTGAAGACAAAAGGCAATAGGGTTGTGTTCATTTAAAATTAAGCTGATTTCGTCATAATTTGGTTTCAAACCTCGCCAATTCCATTGAATGATCTTATTAGTTTTACCCATTATTGAGCGTTAAGGCGACTTTTAATTTTATTTTTATTTTTGGCCTTAGATTTAGGAGAGGTCTTAGGAGACTCAAGCAGCGACATCTCCACTGATGAATCCTCCTCCCTGGAAGAAGTCAGCTGAAGTGGCACCTCAACTAACTTTTCATGCGAGGATGGAAGTGGCAGTGCAGCTGCCGGCTCTGAAATGTCCATGAGCTGTTCGAATTTGTTATGCAGCTCAATAGGGCCGTTAGACACCTTTGGCTGCTCCTTGTGCTCCCTAGTTTGAGAAGCACTAGGCTTTCCAACTTCCTTAGTTGGAGCAGCACTAGGCCTTCCAACCGAGGTAGTATTAGGCCTCACGACAGGGGAACTACTAGACTTCACAGTCGTAGAAGAACCCCCTTTCCAATTCTGAGAAATTGGCATGCTCTTGACATTGCAAGAGCTTGCCGATTTTGTGTTTCATTTAAATGAAAAAGTTTGATTAGATGAAAAGTTTAATTTGAGTTTGTTAAGTTGTATTTGTGGACTTTTGTTTGGATTTGATACTGAGGAAGTATTCTTTGTATTTTGAATTTCTGATTTTGAATTTCTGACTGTGGTTCGTATTGCGTACCTGCATCCCTGCATTCTGTGTGTGTTGCTTTTGTTTTGAGAATAGATGCGTAAGAGGTCGGACTTGAAATTATATATTTTTCTTCTATCAATTTCCGTGCTTCTGGAAAGGGAATGTTTTGTGTATATTTAACTGTTATGATTTTTTTTTCTTTTTTAAATTTTTCACATAATTTTGAATTTGCGTGATGTCCCAGACCGCAGTTGGTAAATTTGAGGTCGTTAGGACAATCAGGTTCGTTATGCTTGAATGCAGACTCGCCACATTTACCACATCGTTCTTCTTTAGTACACCTGGAGTTGTGGTGCCCAAAGCCTTGGCAGTTGTAGCAACGTAACGGGTTTGGAATGTAGGCGTCAACATGCAATTGCAGATATGCCACCTTTATTGTTTTTGGTGAGACGGGTGTTGAAAATGTGAGGATGATAGTATTTGTACTGATAATTTTGTCATTCCTCTTTATGGTTATTCGGCGAGCCGCAGTTACCAACTGTGGCGCAAGCTCGTGAATAATTTCGTCTTCAGGTACTCCGGAGAGATCCGGGCACCTGATGACGCCTTTGGAGATGTTCAAAGAGGAGTGAGGGTAGCATTTGACTTTTGTGTTTAAAATTTGTTTAATAGTGAGTAAATTATCCGAATGAGATTTTTTTTCTGTTTCAATAAGAAGAGTTTTGTTCTTTAATTTTTTTATTTGTTTAACATGTACTCTTGGACGACGGTACCTTGTCAACAAAGGTAAAATATGTCCTATATAAATGGGAACGGGGTTTTAGCAATCTTTTTAATTCAGTAATGTAATAGTTCCTGAAATTGATGAATTTACGTTCTCCCCGTCTGACAACGGCCATACCAATATTGCATTGAACAATCATATTTCGTTGTTAGAAGTCAAAAAAGCTACTGACGATGCTAATATGGGTAAAGCTTTTGGTGTTGATTTAATACCAGCGGAAGTATTAAAAAATGACACGTCAGTATTGTTTCTGCATATTTTATTCAATATTTGTTTCGATACTGGTGAAGTTCCTATTCATTTAATACATTATTGGTGCCGCCACCATGAGGAAATCCCGAAATCCCGAATGTGGATTGCTTTAAACCCTATTGAAGCCGTGACGGAAGAACCAGACTGAAACCGTTGAAGTCTCCGTGTTCTGAAAATATAAACATAAAAAATCCCAAAACACTGTTTTCAATAAAGGAGAGGGTGGGTGGGTTTATGTTGCGAATACTGAAAAAATTATGTGTTTGTACCGCATAAATCACTGAACATTTTGTTCTATGAATTTTTTTGAAGAAAGAGGAAGTGATAACCAAGTTGCCGGTGTCATGTTATAAATTGCACCGGCAGAATGTTATACAATAAATGGTATATGGCCACTTAAAAGGCCACCTTTAAAGCACAAATTCCATTATTAAAGATGGATTTAGAACAATACACTGAACAAAATGTCTAAGTGTCAACTTTTGTATCTTAACTAATTTTCTTATTTTAAATATATTTTAGAATAGATATATGATAAGTATTTTGTTTTGACCCATAGTTTGTAAAACATTTATTTTTTGTTTAAATTGTTACATCTTTTGAGAGTTATCCTTCCTTTATATGAAAACATGAAATGTACTGACAAAACACATAACATGAGTCAAAGATCGCTTAAAGATATAAAATTCTTAAAATTGGTATGAAATAATAGAAAAAAACATAAAGATTTGACCCATTTTTCCGTCTATAAAAAAACTGAAATGTGGATAATCTTAAATTACCTCACTTTAAATTGATATTGTTTGAAATTCAAGTAACTGTAATTCACCGTTAACATTAAATATTTCGAAAATTGATTTTGCAAACGCATTTGTAGTGGTAATGCTAGTAAAACATGATGTCAAAATAATGTTAACTGGCATATTTTAGAATAAGGAACATCGAAAGCTTCACTAATTCGAAGTAAGAAAACACATTGACTTAAACGTTTTAAAATATGTTCATGCAATCAGAGCAGACGATTTACACTCGTTATTTTGCAGTTTAACCGTATCTCTAATCAAACGCAAAATACACAAAACAATGAGAATATTACTGACATATTCTTAGGTTGTGTACTTAGCAATTTGGTTTAGTGTACAAGGCGATGTTTACAGTTCATGTTTATTGGAATATATTTGCCACGAATTCAATAAAATAGAAGTGAGATAAAAGGTGAAGTTAATTAAAACATATAGATGTACTTTATGAACCCTGGGTACAGCAGTTCACAAAGACAAATGTGAAAGTTCTTGTATTAAAAATGTCAAAATTCTTATTAACTACACAATAAGTCATTTCTGTGACCGCGAAAAACTGTCACATGTCACGCAGTTAGCGAAAAGCAAATCACTGCGTGACACCGCCACACATGGGGGAGCGGAACACAGTTAAGACACTAGACTAAAAATTAACGTGGTTAAAATAAAGATATACAAATACGTTGCGTGGCCAACATAAACATATGTAAACATAAAAAAACAAAACAGAACCGACCTCAGATAGAAGAATTGGCTGACGCAATTGAACAAAAACATATGTAAACATAAAAAATAAAACAGAAACGACCTCAAAAAGACGCTGACGCAATTGAAGAAGGAACGGGGAGTGGAGATACCATTTCTTCGGGGAAAACAACACTCTGGACGAATTTTCTAACGTTCAAGCCATAACGGTAAATCATTATCAAAAAGCGTTGCTTAAAGAACAGAGAAAATCTCCAACATTATCTACACTTTCAGCAAGCCATACATTTTGAAAACCCACGGAAGACAACAACTTATGGACAAGAGTGACCCATGATACTCTATTTGGGTATTCATAATTTTCCATTGCCTTGATGTTGAGATTTTACCTTATTTTCAGTAGATGATAAAATGTGTGTTACTCTGTTATCCTTAAATTCTGTAGTAAAATCTAAAATCTTTGGCAACGTAACAATAAAACAATTTTCAAGATTCGATTTTGAAAGATACATATATTGTATCAGTTTATATAAATGTGCATTAAATAAGCAGGGTTTTAAAATAATCAGACTGTAAATAACTTAATTTTCACAGTCAAATTGGTTAAACGTCTACGATAAAGACCGAGTCTATCACCTACCAAATTGTAGTGGTGTGTTAGTCTGGTACGTTTCCCTACTGCGCTCGCTACTCTCTCTTCGTGGAATAACGAGAGCAGTAGGAGAAGGGTATCAGACTAGTGGTGTGTGAAATCTCTGATCACTGACTGGTCAGACTAGTTTAACGATGCTTTATCAAAATTATGAATTGTTCACTATCATTCATTATTAACATGTTATATATACATTTAGAATAATTGTTAAACATTTTAAACCAGTACTTAAGTATTCTAAATAGCTAATGCTTAACTCAAGCTACCTAGGGCACCGTACACAAAATGAGTTTGAATAGAAAGTTTAATAAAAAAAATATGCTTTTACAATATAATGGATGGATACGTTCAATATTCTGAGAATTATGAAAACACCAAACTTCACGGGTGTCAAATAAGTTTGTCGAAAAGCTCTACCCTATGTTTTAATTGCATTAATAGTTTATTTAGTTTAAACACAGACATATTAATAAACATATAGGAAACTTCCTATCTTAACCAATGAAGTAACCAAAATATTACGTGGCACTTTAACTTTTCCTTCTATCTTCCCTCTCAACTATTCACTGATTTTGATGAGAATACATTCAAAACATTCATAGTGAATAGCAAAATGGGATTATAATAATTAATGTTTATTTCAAAATAAGAAATTGTATAAAATATGTTTAAAGTTTAAAATGTTCTTTTAAAAATCAAGGTTTTGACATAGTCAAAGTTTCCGTCAAACTCCCTTTTTGCTCTAAATGTAAGAGAAAGCATAATACTATCATTGGAAAGAATATTAAATTGGTGATTGGATTTGGCATGAATGAAACTTGTATTTATAAATCTCTTCATGATATATGCAAAGTTGGGAAATATTTTGTGAAATTTTCGCGCTGTGCCACGTGAAATTTAGATAATTTTCGTAGTGTCCAATCTATTTGTTATTAGATCTAGGTATGTGGTTTAAAACAAGTAATAATAGTCTTCTCTACTTTTCCAGCTAAGAATCCACTAAAAGTGTTCCCTCATCATATATTCCAAAGAGGTATTCATAAGAACAGTTAATTTGCCTAAATTAATGAGACATGTAGGCCTACTGCTTATTAGTTCTCTCAGTGCACTAACCATATTCGCCTAGCTCCCGCCCGGCATGTAATTGAATTGAACTGAATTAAATATAATGAAACCAGTCTGATTATTTGACCGCAAACCAGCCTGTACCTCTTGCACTGAAACGCTTGCAATTCGTCCTTTTTTTTCCACAAAGCCTCCAAAGGACATTCTGCATAATTAACCGGCGGAAATAACCGGGACAAAACGAAGTTGAAAATAAGCAACGCTTATGGTGAATTTATTCCTAGTAGACAACTGTCTACCCCATATACTTTGTTTAAATCATAACCATTCTATCCAAGCGCGTTTACTGTGTCCAAAACAAAGAAATCATATTTAAATAGCAAACTATCCCATAGTGCATTGTAATTTTACCGCCATCTTGTTTATTTTCATTCAGTTGCAGCAAGGATTTTGACATCCTTTCTGTAAATTTTCTTATGTCAGCGATACCCCTGATAAGGGGTTAAGTCTGCAGACATTGGGCGAATTGCTAGTAAACACGTTAAAGTGACCGTCACTGAAAAAGGTCAAGTAACGCCAGAGCGAAATCGCCAGCGCACGGTCACTGACAAAAGTGTTGAAAACAGCATGAATCATGTGAATGGAAAAGAAGAAGAGGATATGGAAATATCTAAAGACGGTTTGTTGCAATTAAAATCGAGAAATATTTGTTTATTTATATTGAAAAACAATCTTATCAAAAGAATTTACCAGTATTAGATGACAAACGTATTTAATGACATTCATTGATGTGTTCGAATAGATGTCAAAAAATATATTCAGTAGGTAAGGATGACAGCGAGTCGGTTATTTATAATCGGCATATCTGTCACCATTGTAAACACACCTATTTCAAACAGCAATTAAACATGTATCCAATGTAGAAATCTATATATTTGTCGAATAGATATCTTCAGTAAACTTCAAACTTTTAAGTGATATAATTTGTCAATCCATACTTCTGAAGAAAATCCCGAAAGAGTGATAAAAAACAGAAGCATAGGTTGGAGATTCCATCCTGAAAACGACTGCCATTTTGGACAAACGTAGTAGTTCAATGTCAGCGATTTTTTCCTTATATAAGCGGTACCGATAAACCGACCCGTCCTAATTGAAAAAATATACCTGGTCAAATCGTACTTAAGTCAAATCGTACTCAAGTCAAATCGTACTTTTTTGGTCAATTCACTCTCACTTTTCGGTCAAATCGTACTCATGGCAGGTCAAATCACTCTCATGCTATTTATGAGTACGATTTGACCAAAATAATGAGTACGATTTGACTTTTATCAAAAACGGACTTGTTTATATATATATTATGGAGTACGTAGAAACAAATTATATTGAAACAATTCTTCATTGTTGATTAATTAGTAAATGTTAGTGCAAAAACTAAGTTGTTTATGTCTGGAATATTTTATTGTTTATTGTTATATTGTATCCCTATGGCTAATGGAATTTTGAAAATTGTCAATTGAATGTTTAATAAAATTGTATTTTGTTTGTAATTTGTTTGTTAATAATTAGATGATGCATGCTATCGGCACATTAAAAAAATATTCTGTCAAAGGACATATTTATCACAACCACGTATTATCAGATTAATGGATTACTGGCCGAATGGATAATGAAGGTAATTATATAGACAAACTGATATATATGGGCGCATCCACATCTATACAATATAGAAGAGGAGAAATGCTTTTGTTTAATAGTACATTTGTTTTGCAAGCATTTACACAGGCGCTACCATATTAAACAAATATAAAGAAAAATACCGAAATATCAAAAGACTAATTAAATGTTCAAAGACATGCTATGATATAATTAATATAATTAATATTTTAGTGATCTATATAAGATGTTTCACTCAAATGTAATTCATTAGTATAAAAGTATCTGTATTGTAAGTCATTCAATTCAGTCTATATGGTGTAATACATTTTATAATAGTGAATTTAATTTGATTCTAAATTGTGTTGGCACTTTGGACTGTTTTTTTTTACTTCCGTGTGTGTTGTGCATGTTTGGAATATGGATTTGTGTATTTCGTGTGCAACTGTAGTCACCAAACGTCAGCATGCTGTTGCGTGTGACCGATGGCAGCATCGCATCTGTGGTACAGGTTAACATATATTTATTATTTCTATTGCAATGCCGTCTTTACGGAAGCGTATATTGACCCCCTATAAAGTTTACATATTTCAACAAAAATAGCCTACTTATCGAGATATATCTAAATTGAAATTATGTTGTTTTTTATGTAAGTAGTTCTAATAAGTGCAGTTTGTTTCAATAAATTGTTCTAATATAGAAAATACGATATTAAATGATATTAACGTTTAAACAGCCCAAATGTTTTTAATATTAAAAATATTTTATGTTTATTTTCAAAATAAGAAATTGTATACAAATATGTCATCATTTTTCGCTTTTCTCTTAAAAATCAAGTCAACATAGTCAACGTTTCCGTCAAACTCCGTTTTTGTTTCTTTCATTCTTTTATTTGTATGAACACGCACAGACATATTAATAAACAGAAACTTCCTATCTTAACCAATGAAGTAACCAAAATATCAAAATGTCATCATTTTTCGCTAGATTATGAATGAAGTCGTGACAAATAAACATATTGAAAACCGTTTTGTCTTAGAGTTGCCTTTGCTTGTCTATTTGTTGCCAATCCACTATATAGCTTGCAAACAAAATTGGAATGTATATAATGTATCTTTATTGATCCAATTTAATGAAGATTATACAAAACAAACAAAAAATATACAGATAGTAAGAAAAATACAACATGAAATTAAATAAAAGGATGCATAATAATAAATGAGAACAAAATAAGACGTTCATATTAATCACAACAATTTAATTTGTATTTGTGGTGAAATCTTCCTGGTCAAATCTTACTCAGGTCAAATCGTACTCATTTTTAAAAACAACAACTGTCTTTTCATTAATTTAAAACATACTTAAAACATCTTTTATTATAACATTATATAAAAAATAATCAATAATAACTGAAATTATATTATTTCTAATGAAATAAATTACTGAGTACGATTTGACTTATTTCAAAATGTCAATGAGTACGATTTGACCAAAATGAGAGTGATTTGACTTAAGTACGATTTGACTTAAGTACGATTTGACCGGATACCATTTTTCCCAATTTGATTTTTTTTCCCAATTTCAAGAAAACAATTCCCAATTTCGAGCACGATATAGGCAATGAAAAAAACCTGATCCGCTTCCGATATTTTTTACAAACCGGGTGTTTACAGTCTATCATAACATAGACTATTTAATTGCGCATGTGTATGCCTATAGGGATCTGCGTATTGACAATTGCCGATAAACGGCCCCATTCCCAATTGAAAAAATTGACAATTTTTCCCAATTTCCAACTAAAAAATTCCCAAATCGAAGTTGTTTTTCCGTCAATTTTTCTCCTGGGATATTCTCAATACACAGATGTAATAGATCTTCCCAGTTCTGTTTTAGATTAATCTTCTTAATAAAGTTTTTTACCAGGGTTGTACGTTTCTTCTGCTTTTTTGTGTAAATTGAAACACAAAACACAGCCTCGTCACCCGAGGACGACGCCATGTTGTTATGCGTTGCAGAAACGCTTTACCGCTAGTATATTCTACTATGTAACAAGCGCCTCAGTGAGCGATGGGTTAATACTAAATAAAGGACGAATAACAGAAATCGTCTGGGCCAGGAAACTCTTTCCTCGGTCATGAGAATATGCAGAGAATCTGGTGCAACCCTAAATGACAGTGAACGTAACAGCATTGTTAAAATTTTCAGGGACAACAAAAACGGGGAAATTATTCTGTAACAACACAGTGAAGTACAATAAAAACTTGAAACATTACAGTTGTGAAAATATTTTATTATGTAAATCATCAATAAATATGTAATATTTCACAAAATACAAGAACAACATTTTTCCCGTTTTTTCCCAATTTTGAGAAAGATCGCGTGTTTTTTCCCAATTTGACCGGCCACGGACCCATTCCCAAAATGGTGAAAAAAAACGCTGCATGATATTCAAGACAAGGCCGGGGTTTTTCTTTTTAATTTAAGCAAATTCTTGCAAACGTTTTGATGACCATGAGTACAAAATGTAACGTTCTTTACAAAATGCAACTCAACCTCTTGAAAAAAGTAGAAACTCAACGAGAGAAAAACGAAAAATCAAAAGAATACGACCGAGAAAAATGTACACGCATAGAAGAAAGGGCATTTCGCGACAGCAAAATGTTTTGTTCATACTGCGTCGAGTTCGCCATCGACGAAACAGACAAGAAATCGTCGTTTGTTCAGGGAAGTAATAATTTTAAATTGGAATCGATTGTTTTACATGAAAAAGGCGAACCACAACAGAAGGCAACTTTCCTTAATTCTGCGAAGCAAGCAGGTCCAAGTAAAAGTATTGCTTCTCTAGGACCAAACTCGACCCAGATTTTTTTAAAATAAATTTTAAACTGTTTTAATTAGAGTGTTATTTTATTAAATAATTTGTATTGACCTTTTTGTTTAATATTATATTGCCGTTACTGACTTTTGGCCTAGGCTTGTGATTTTTAGTTTATCGGAACAGGCTGAGCCAAACAACGTCATCCCTAATGAGGATCACACGAGAGAGTGCTGACACACTCACTGATGAACAGCAAAACCTTATTGTAGACATTTTGACATTTTTAAAATGTCTACCATAAGGTTTTGTAGACACTCGATACAACCAAACTCGGCGAATCGAGTAAAGTGTGGGTTTCGCGTGAGCTGTACTGGTGGTTCCTATTACCGGCTTCGCGGCTACTGAACATAAAATTCAATCGGTAATTATTAGTCCCCCACCGGTCCCGGTGGCCACATTTTCAATACTATAAGACTGAGATACCAAACTTGGTATGTGGATACATCTTAGGTTAGCGGTGTGTCGCGTACCAAAAAAAAGTCACTGTGACCTCTGTCATAGAAAATGCTTGTCCGGACCTTATTTTCAATACTATAACACCTAGAGATACCAGACTTGATATTTGAATACATCTTGGGATAGCGGTTTGTCGCATACCAAAATAAGGTCACAGTGACCTTGACCTGTGACTCTGTCATAGAAAATGTTCCGAAAATGCTTGTCCGGGCCATGTTTTCAATACTATAAGACAGGGCTTCCACTAAGGTTCAAATCTAGGAAGTTCGAACTTCCTGTGTATCAAATTTGGAAGTTCATGGGGAAAATTTAGGAAGTTCCAGTGTTTGGGCATGGCATTCATAGTCTTTGAGTCAGTGATTCCACATGGTAGTGAGGGAAACAACACATCTAAATTGTTAAAAAGAAAAAAAGGATAATTATAATCATCTATATGTTTATAAAAGAAAATATTTGATGACCTCATTATATAAACGGTTTCAAACTAAAAATACTTAATTTCCCTTTGCGTGCCATACCCCACCCACACGTTTTATACAGTAAATTACATTTTGCAAACAGTTTTCAATTTATCAGTCCAGGAAAGCTTTTAAATTGGCATACATTAATGAAAGGTATGTAACACTGTCAAGTGTAGGAATAAATGTAACAGATTCTTTAATTTATTATCAAAGCAATCGATTGTTTTTGCCAGTGATAATTTCACTTCCGTGTTTAGTCTCCATTTGCGAAGAGTTCTCTCCCCTAGGTTAGAGATTATTAAATATTGTTTGTCGTACTTCGTTTCTATTTGTAACTTTGATAAATACATAGAAAAATGACACAAAGATATAAAAGAAATAGCCTTAAAAGTATAATCTGTTTGTGTAAGGAGTTTCAACATTGTGGTTAATAAATATAAATTAAGCAATTTGGCGTTCATTTTGTGAAATGCGCGGCTAGGCCAATTATCTAATTAACACGCTCTCCTCTCACCAGTCATGCGTGTGACCCTTGATAAAAACTGGACAAAACCGGATTTACCTGTCAATTACAGGCTCCACTGAGTTTAAATTGCTTTACAACTTGTTTCGTCGGCAGTCTCAAATGAAATTAGATTATATGGGTGGGGCTATAATCGGTAATTTACAGATTATGGGACGTCCGTAGTAAACGATCGCGGCGTACTTTGAAGTTTTTGGAAGTACACTGTACGCCTTTGATGTTAATTTTCGCCGTACAACTACGATTTTTGGACGTAATTTACGGCCGTACGCCCATTAACGGAAGCCCTGTATAAGACTTTGAGATACCAAACTTGGTATATGGATACATCTTGGGATAATGGTGTGTCGCGTACCAAAATAAGGTCACACTCTGTCATAGAAAATGCTTCTCCGGACCGTATTTTCAATACTATAACACTTAGAGATACCTAACTTGGTATTTGGATACATCTTGGGATAGCGGTGTGTCGCATACCAAAATAAGGTCATTGTGACCTTGACCTGTGACCTCTGTCATAGAAAATGCTTGTCCAAACCGTATTTTCAATACTATAACACTTAGAGACACCAAACTTGGTATGTGAATACATCTTGGTAGAGCGGTTTGTCGCGTACCAAAATAAGGTCATTACAGTTTCAGTAAGTGGTAAGTTGTAGTTGAATGTTTATGTGTTATATAGAAATAAAGAACACGGTTGTAGTTTCAATGCTTTATTGAAAAATATTTACAAAGTCAGGTCAAATATACAAATGTTTACAAGGAAATACTATAAAAATAACAATATTTAAATCATGTATCATGTATTGAAACCAGGCAATTAAAACAACCTCATATTTATGTACAACTAACTTATGAAAATTCCCAATTTGAGGCGTAAAGCGATTAATTTTTTTCCCAATTGGGCAAAATTTACGGCGTAAATTTTCCCAATTTGTCCAGTGTCTTTTTCCCAAGATGGGCAGAAAAATGCATGCATGAAGACTCATATGTATAATACAAAACTTTAACCATGCGCAAAATACCTTGGCGATCCAGTGTTTTTTTTTATGCCTAATTTGGGGCCGTTATTCGGCCCCATTCACAATGCCAAAAAGTATAAAAAAAAATTTAAGTGTAAATACAAACCAGTAAGGATACTAGTCTTAATATACGCTGGTGTTAAAACTAGTCTGTATTTACCAAAAACAAAACTTAAAACCAAGGGATATTAAACTGAAATTAAAAGTGAAAAAAGTTTTTTTATAATATTTCACAATTTTCACAATTTCTAGAAAAATGCCGCTATTTTTCACAATGGCACAGGCACAGGCTGCATTCACAAAACACATAAAAAAAACCACTGCGATCACATTTCATATGATCTTTTTTGTGCTGTGGAGTAACGGACTTGATAAATTTATGTATGTTCAATACACAAATGGCGCAAAGAAGTATATTTTCATTTCTACGAAACGGCCTGTGTGTTGGGGATGCACTGTCTGAGGTAGTCTCATTTATTTGACGTCTTCGGGTGCCTTTTTTTTTTTTACATAAGGACGTTTATAGATGCACCCTAGGTGCAATTCCTGACCCCGAAGAAGCAGAAATAAGAGAGCTAGTGTTATAATAACACCAATAACTTATAATATATAATATCACCAATAACATAATTTTAACAGATGTGGACCCCAACTTATTAAACAGCCTTTCATAACTTTGAATCTTTGACATAATGACACATTATTGTAAAATGGAATAGTAGTTTTTTAAGTTCAAATGCATATCCTTGCACACCTTTCTTGGCAATAAAATATTTACAGAATTCACAAAAATTTAAGTCATTAAAGGATGTTTTATAAAACGGCGCTTCGATTTGTTTGATTTATATTTGACTTTTGTCATTTCAATTTTGACCCTTGGGATTTTTGAGTCAAGGGTCATTTGACTCTTCACTTTTAAAGTCTATTGAGAACCCTGATCTAACTTGGAACACATGCATAGACAGAATCACCAAAAATGCAAATTAATCAGTAGGATTCCTACGCAAAAACGTTGAAGTACATTTAGAACCTCTTATAAAGGATATGTCTGAGTATGCTCCACTGTCTGTTCTCACAGCAATAAATACAACATTGTACCATAGCTGTAATAGTTTTCCTTTGTTCTTGCTTATGATATAGTGTTCATAAACCTGAAAGTCTGAGCCTGAACAGTGCTATAACTGCCGGTATATATCAGCCGTGCTATAAATGACAAGAATCGGCAGTTATACCATGGTCTCAAAAGGGTGTTCTGTTGTGAGTTAAATATGTAAAACACGACTACCCATTACCAAAACAGCACTCATTGACATTGGATTTGCCCAATAATATACAAAGGCGATTGGCTGCAATAATCAAAACATGGCAGGGTTCCGGAAATACGGTTGCCCGACGCCCCGGGCAAGTGGATTTTGGATGCGAGCAAGTGACCTTCGCAAATCTGGTTGCCCGCCACTTGCCCGACGGACATTTCCATTCCAGAACAAATCAAGTGGCAAACTAGCCGTAGCAGAATTTGATTTTGATAACTGAATAAATGAGATATAGGGACCTATAGAAACCACAGCGTCCGAACGCAATGGCATCGTAGGTCCGCACTATACTGCAAACAAGGACTTGAAAATACAATGGAGACAAAAAACAACAGAAAGGGTGTTGAAGACAGGTTAACCGACTTGGAACGGTCAGCTGGCCGCTGTTTTTTGCCGCTAGCGATTGTTAATAAGATCAAACAACTTTCGGTACAATCAACAATCTCGCCCCAGGCAGCTTAATTTGTGGCATTATTTCAATAAACAACTAATTAATCCACACGCGAATTTCACACCGTTTGAAAACAACACCGTATCACAATTTATCCTGACACGGCCGTCATCGGCCAATGAAATCGCGGCAATTATGTCCGTGACCTTCCAACCATAAACATAGCTCCTTTCAGAAATTGTTTCCAAATTCATTTGGACCTTCCACCAATCAGATCAGAAAACTTTCTTAATTTGCAAATTTAATGTGTCAAAATAATGATTGACATACCCACGTGACGTTATTATTTAGTTTAGATAATTTTGCCGAAGATCTTTTCGTAACGAAACTACATTTCTTTTACTCAAAGCGCTGGTTTATCAATGCGCTTTTATGAGGTATTTGGTGTATTTCATTGATATAGTCTGTAATTAAACGTATATGGAAGTGCATACTACACAAATAAGTTGCATAACTTAGCGATATGCGCATGTCATGGGTTTTCGCGATTTCAGAACAATCACGGAACATTTTTCTCAAGTTCTGAACTTTCGCTTTATAAATAAGGTTACTGCTACTACTTCTTAACTACTTCTTAAACATTCCTAGGGAACCACTATTCATGCCTAAATACAAAGGCGTAGGAACGTTACCATGGTTGCAGAAACTGGGGGCCAAGTGAATATTTTTATAACGTTTTTGTCTCGTTTCTTTGCTTGTCGCACATTTAAATGAATACAATAGCTTTTTTTTTCTCTGTCAACTTGTTAATTGTTCACACTGTGACGTTAAAAGTTCCATACACTAGCTGCCAAGCATTTTTTTTGGATGGTCATCAAAAATGATGGGGTTGTGTGTGTGGTGATTGGTGGGCTGGGAGGGCGGAATAAAATGAGTGTATACTGTCTCATCATTTTATGATTTAAGCCATAGCAGGATTCCATAAGTTTATTCCGGACTACAGTAACATAGCTAGGCACAAATGACAGCATAGGCCTATGGTGGTGGCGTGGAGGCATGATCCTCCGGACTTTTTATTTCATTTTAGAATGCATTAATTAGGTAAATAAACTGTCACTGATGTGTATCTGAAAATACCCACATCCCCTTCCCCATTGCCAGACTGGCAAACACTGTAGACCAAAGCAATTAGCACATGTTCACGCACATGACCGTTGACGTCATGTTTACAATCTCGCATGTTTAACATATCGCATGACGTCATGTTTAACGTCAGTCGCTGATGCACCAGTTACACCTACTCAAGTCTAGACGTCACATGCTGCTTCTCACAAGAAAAAAGTAAGAAATTTACATTTATACGCTTATTGATGGAAGTCTGAATCCGCTTACCATACACCGTTCTGAAAAATATGAAGCAGGCCGGACGGTTAGCCTCGGTCAACCGGCCCTCTTCTGATTTCTTCGTTACGCTGTGCTACACGGATCCAGAACCAGGGTCTGGGGAAACTACGACGTTTAAAATCGCCCTCTCGTTTTGGGCGATTTTGGCGAGATGTTGAGAGATTCAACGAGACTTTCAAAACACTTATTTCTAAATTAATTTCATAATTTTTTACTTTCAACTTTTGAGAAGCAGCATGTGACGTCAAAAATGGTAACAGGTGCATCAACAATTGACGTTGTACGCTTATTTACATGACGTCACGCATACGTCAACTTTATGCTCGTGAAAAAACGCGCGAATAAATTGGACTAATCGCTAGTGGGCGCTTTAATTGGCCTAATCTGCCCAGACCGATATCTGCAAGTAAGACATATATATGCATGATACGGTCTAGCTGGCCAAGACTAGCCGGACGATGTAAACTCCAGGCATGAAGAACGCCGTCGACACAATGTCGTAAATATGAATAATTTGTGGCTTCGCTGCGCGAAGCTTAGTGATAATATAAATGTGTGTTGTTTAATTTCGAGGCTTCGCGCTTTGCGAGAAGCTCTGGCTCGTTTGTCGAGCTTTGCTCGTCCGTATTGTTTTCATGACTTTCGCGATAGTTTACTTTGTGGATTTTTTTTACTTTTTACGGCAATCGCCGCGATAACCGAAAAAGTGATTACTAGTGGACAACTTCGAGAATTGTCCAAAAGATGATTAATCAGGATGTTTTTACTCCGGATTGTCACTCAATATATCACCGGGACTACCATTGACCAACATATTCACAGTGATTGCAAAACACAGTTAATATACTTAATTTTTTTTGTCCGGAACATAACTTCAAAACTACTAATGGGACTACAATGAGTTATTGCCCCCTGTAGCTTTATACTAAGTGTTTGTCCTGAGCATAACTTCAAAACTACTGAAGGGACTACAATAAAAGTTCACACAATGATAGAGGGCAATGAGAGGAAGTGCATAGTGCAAGAATCGTAACTCTGTCTTCATTCAAATTAGAGATATTGCCCCTTGTAAGTTTATACTTTGGCCAAAAAAAACAAGTTGATGATACAACTGAAAGTTTCTCTGTGATGTTGTCAGTTTACCTCGATATAAGACCGCCCCAGTTAAAGTATGCATTCCTGTTACAAATAATAGGACACTTTAAACTGAGAAGATCTTTGTTTTACATGATTATACTAATTAGTTAATTAGCATTGCATTGTTTACCTGAAAGTAAAATGTTAAACTCTCAATGTTATAGTCATATGACATTCCAGGCAAATCATATGGTTTACCTAAATATTTTCCACTTTTGCTGAGTAATTTGTAGTGTTGTTCCGATTAATCGATTTCATCGATCATTGATCAGTTATGCCTTTGATCTGATTAATCTATTACAATTTTTCATGATCGACTTTACTCGGTTGTTCAAAGTTATGGCTTATATCATTCTCTTGTACTAAAATATACAAGAAAATAAAATGAGATGTAATTTTGCAACAAGTAATCACATATTTATAGTGGGTAATATCACAACTTATTTTTTAAAAATGTATGTTGGTCAGTTTCATTCAGTTCTTTATTACCAGAACATACTTGAAATGTGATTATTTTCTTCATTATAGTTTGAAAAAGGTTTACATTTGTCTTCCATAGCAGCCATGTTTAATCGATTAATGATCGATCATCGGTCGGTTAAATGTTCTGATGATCGATCATGAATTTTCAGCCGATTCCCAACACTAGTAATTTGGTAATAATTTGCATATACCGTACCACAAGAGCCCAGTGGATCTCATAAAATATAGAATGGTGTTATGTTTCACTTCCATGATGTAAGAGATGTTAAGAACAATTGAAAAAAACAACAACAAAAAAAAGTCGGTCGGGCCACCGGAAATGCAGGTATTTTTTTATTTGGCCTTAGAATTTTTGTCCGAAGCGTAACTTCAAAACTACTGAATGGGACTACAATGAAACTTTACACAATGATAGAGGCAATGAAAAAAAGTGCAGAATGCAAGTGTCTCAACTTGAGTTATTGCCCTTTGTAATTTTATACTTAGAATTTTTGTCTGAAGCATAACCTCAAAACTACTGATGGGGACTACAATGAGAGTTCACACAATGATAGAGGGCAATGAAAGGAATTGCAGAGTGCAAGAACCATATATTGCCCCTTGTAATTTTATACTTAGAATGTTTGTCCG
>JAWPHD010010979.1:0-87905 GCA_037043455.1 Cyrtodaria siliqua | reverse complement strand
TCTCATGGCATCATTAATTGGATATTTAGCCGTGATACACCTTCCCACTTTATCAAACATGCATACTTTTTCTCATGGCATCATTAATTGGATATATAGCCGTGATACCTTCCAACTTTATCAAACAGGCATACTTTTTCTCATGGCACAATTAATTGGATATATAGTCGTGATACACCTTCCAACTTTATCAAACATGCATACTTCTTCTCATGGCATCATTAATTGGATATATAGCCGTGATACCTTCTAACTTTATCAAACATGCATACTTCTTCTCATGGCACCATTAATTAGATATATAGTCGTGATACACCTTCCAACTTTATCAAACATGCATACTTCATCTCATAGCACCATTAATTGGATATATAGCCGTGATACACCTTCCAACTTTATCAAACATGCATACTTCTTCTCATAGCACAATTAATTGGATATATAGTCGTGATACACCTTCCAACTTTATTAAACATGCATACTTCTTCTCATAGCACCATTAATTTGATATATAGTCGTGATACACATTTCAACTTCATCAAACATGAATGCTTCTTCTCATAGCACCATTAATTAGATATATAGTCGTGATACACCTTCCAACTTTATTAAACATGCATACTTCTTCTCATAGCACCATTAATTAGATATATAGTCGTGATACACCTTCCAACTTTATCAAACATGCATATTTCATCTCATAGCACAATTAATTGGATATATAGCCGTGATACACCTTCCAACTTTATCAAACATGCATACTTCTTCTCATAGCACAATTAATTAGATATATAGTCGTGATACACCTTTTAACTTTATCAAACATGCATACTTTTTCTCATGGCACCATTAATTGGAAATATAGTCGTGATACACCTTCCAACTTTATCAAACACGCATACTTCTTCTCATGGCACCATTTATTAGATATATAGTCGTGATACACCTTTCAACTTTATCAAACATGCATACTTCTTCTCATGGCACCATTAATTGGATATATAGTCGTGATACACCTTCCAACTTAATCAAACATGCATACTTCTTCTCATGGCACCATTAATTAGATATATAGTCGTGATACAACTTTCAACTTAATCAAACATGCATACTTTTTCTCATGGCACCATTAATTGGATATATAGTCGTGATACACATTTCTACTTTATCAAACATGCATACTTCTTCTCATGGCAACATTAATTGGATATATAGTCGTGATACACCTTCCAACTTTAACAAACATGCATACTTCTTCTCATGGCACCATTAATTGGATATATAGCCGTGATACCTTCCAACTTTATCGAACAGGACATACTTCTTCTCATGGCACCATTAATTGGATATGTAGTCGTGATACACATTCCAACTTTATCAAACATGCATACTTCTTCTCATGGCAGCATTAATTGGATATATAGTCGTGATACATCTTCCAACTTTATCAAACATGCATACTTCTTCTCATGGCATCATTAATTGGATATATAGCCGTGATACCTTCTAACTTTATCAAACATGCATACTTCTTCTCATGGCACCATTAATTAGATATATAGTCGTTATACACCTTCCAACTTTATCAAACATGCATACTTCTTCTCATGGCACCATTAATAGGATATATAGTCTTGATACCTTCCAACTTCATCAAACATTCATACTTCTTCTCATGGCACCATTAATTGGATATATAGTCGTGATACACCTTCCAACTTTATCAAACATGCATACTTCATCTCATAGCACCATTAATTGGATATATAGCCGTGATACACCTTCCAACTTTATCAAACATGCATACTTCTTCTCATAGCACAATTAATTGGATATATAGTCGTGATACACCTTCCAACTTTATTAAACATGCATACTTCTTCTCATAGCACCATTAATTTGATATATAGTCGTGATACACATTTCAACTTTATCAAACATGAATGCTTCTTCTCATAGCACCATTAATTAGATATATAGTCGTGATACACCTTCCAACTTTATTAAACATGCATACTTCTTCTCATAGCACCATTAATTAGATATATAGTCGTGATACACTTTCCAACTTTATCAAACATGCATACTTCATCTCATAGCACAATTAATTGGATATATAGCCGTGATACACCTTCCAACTTTATCAAACATGCATACTTCTTCTCATAGCACAATTAATTGGATATATAGTCGTGATACACCTTCCAACTTTATTAAACATGCATACTTCTTCTCATAGCACCATTAATTTGATATATAGTCGTGATACACATTTCAACTTCATCAAACATGAATGCTTCTTCTCATAGCACCATTAATTAGATATATAGTCGTGATACACCTTCCAACTTTATTAAACATGCATACTTCTTCTCATAGCACCATTAATTAGATATATAGTCGTGATACACCTTCCAACTTTATCAAACATGCATATTTCATCTCATAGCACAATTAATTGGATATATAGCCGTGATACACCTTCCAACTTTATCAAACATGCATACTTCTTCTCATAGCACAATTAATTAGATATATAGTCGTGATACACCTTTTAACTTTATCAAACATGCATACTTTTTCTCATGGCACCATTAATTGGAAATATAGTCGTGATACACCTTCCAACTTTATCAAACACGCATACTTCTTCTCATGGCACCATTTATTAGATATATAGTCGTGATACACCTTTCAACTTTATCAAACATGCATACTTCTTCTCATGGCACCATTAATTGGATATATAGTCGTGATACACCTTCCAACTTAATCAAACATGCATACTTCTTCTCATGGCACCATTAATTAGATATATAGTCGTGATACAACTTTCAACTTAATCAAACATGCATACTTTTTCTCATGGCACCATTAATTGGATATATAGTCGTGATACACATTTCAACTTTATCAAACATGCATACTTCTTCTCATGGCAACATTAATTGGATATATAGTCGTGATACACCTTCCAACTTTAACAAACATGCATACTTCTTCTCATGGCACCATTAATTGGATATATAGCCGTGATACCTTCCAACTTTATCGAACAGGCATACTTCTTCTCATGGCACCATTAATTGGATATGTAGTCGTGATACACATTCCAACTTTATCAAACATGCATACTTCTTCTCATGGCAGCATTAATTGGATATATAGTCGTGATACATCTTCCAACTTTATCAAACATGCATACTTCTTCTCATGGCATCATTAATTGGATATATAGCCGTGATACCTTCTAACTTTATCAAACATGCATACTTCTTCTCATGGCACCATTAATTAGATATATAGTCGTTATACACCTTCCAACTTTATCAAACATGCATACTTCTTCTCATGGCACCATTAATAGGATATATAGTCTTGATACCTTCCAACTTCATCAAACATTCATACTTCTTCTCATGGCACCATTAATTGGATATATAGTCGTGATACACCTTCCAACTTTATCAAACATGCATACTTCATCTCATAGCACCATTAATTGGATATATAGCCGTGATACACCTTCCAACTTTATCAAACATGCATACTTCTTCTCATAGCACAATTAATTGGATATATAGTCGTGATACACCTTCCAACTTTATTAAACATGCATACTTCTTCTCATAGCACCATTAATTTGATATATAGTCGTGATACACATTTCAACTTTATCAAACATGAATGCTTCTTCTCATAGCACCATTAATTAGATATATAGTCGTGATACACCTTCCAACTTTATTAAACATGCATACTTCTTCTCATAGCACCATTAATTAGATATATAGTCGTGATACACTTTCCAACTTTATCAAACATGCATACTTCATCTCATAGCACAATTAATTGGATATATAGCCGTGATACACCTTCCAACTTTATCAAACATGCATACTTCTTCTCATAGCACAATTAATTAGATATATAGTCGTGATACACCTTTCAACTTCATCAAACATGCATACTTTTTCTCATGGCACCATTAATTGGAAATATAGTCGTGATACACCTTCCAACTTTATCAAACACGCATACTTCTTCTCATGGCACCATTTATTAGATATATAGTCGTGATACACCTTTCAACTTTATCAAACATGCATACTTCTTCTCATGGCACCATTAATTGGATATATAGTCGTGATACACCTTCCAACTTAATCAAACATGCATACTTCTTCTCATGGCACCATTAATTAGATATATAGTCGTGATACAACTTTCAACTTAATCAAACATGCATACTTCTTCTCATGGCACCATTAATTGGATATATAGTCGTGATACACCTTTCAACTTTATCAAACATGCATACTTCTTCTCATGGCACCATTAATTGGATATATAGTCGTGATACACCTTCCAACTTTATCAAACATGCATACTTCTTCTCATGGCACCATTAATTGGATATATAGCCGTGATACCTTCCAACTTTATCGAACAGGCATACTTCTTCTCATGGCACCATTAATTGGATATGTAGTCGTGATACACATTCCAACTTTATCAAACATGCATACTTCTTCTCATGGCACCATTAATTGGATATATAGTCGTGATACACATTCCAACTTTATCGAACATTCATACTTGTTCTCATGGCATCATTAATTGAATACATAACCGTGATACCTTCCAACTTTATCAAACAGGCATACTTCTTCTCATGGTACCATTAATTGGATATATAGCCGTGATACACCTTCCAACTTTATCGAACATGCATACTTCTTCTCATGGCACCATTAATTAGATATATAGTCGTGATACCTTTCAACTTTATCAAACATGCATACTTCTTCTCATGGCACCATTAATTGGATATATAGTCGTGATACACCTTCCAACTTAATCAAACATGCATACTTCTTCTCATGGCACCATTAATTGGATATATAGCCGAGATACCTTCAACTTTATCGAACAGGCATACTTCTTCTCATGGCACCATTAATTGGATATATAGTCGTGATACACATTCCAACTTTATCAAACATGCATACTTCTTCTCATGGCACCATTAATTGGATATATAGTCGTGATACACATTCCAACTTTATCAAACATGCATACTTCTTCTCATGGCATCATTATTTGGATATATAGCCGTGATACCTTCCAACTTTATCAAACATGCATACTTCTTCTCATGGCACCATTAATTGGATATATAGTCGTGATACCTTCCAACTTTATCAAACATTCATACTTCTTCTCATGGCACCATTAATTGGATATATAGTCGTGATACACCTTCCAACTTTATTAAACATGCATACTTCATCTCATAGCACCATTAATTGGATATATAGCCGTGATACACCTTCCAACTTTATCAAACATGCATACTTCTTCTCATAGCACAATTAATTGGATATAAAGTCGTGATACACCTTCCAACTTTATCAAACATGCATACTTCTTCTCATAGCACCATTAATTGGATATATAGTCGTGATACACATTTCAACTTTATCAAACATGCATGCTTCTTCTCATAGCACCATTAATTAGATATATAGTCGTGATACACCTTCCAACTTTATCAAACATGCATACCTCTTCTCATAGCACCATTAATTAGATATATAGTCGTGATACACCTTCCAACTTTATCAAACATGCATACTTCATCTCATAGCACAATTAATTGGATATATAGCCGTGATACACCTTCCAACTTTTATCAAACATGCATACTTCTTCTCATAGCACAATTAATTAGATATATAGTCGTGATACACCTTTCAACTTCATCAAACATGCATACTTCTTCTCATGGCACTATTAATTGGAAATATAGTCGTGATACACCTTCCAACTTTATCAAACACGCATACTTCTTCTCATGGCACCATTATTTAGATATATAGTCGTGATACACCTTTCAACTTTATCAAACATGCATACTTCTTCTCATGGCACCATTAATTGGATATATAGTCGTGATACACCTTCCAACTTAATCAAACATGCATACTCCTTCTCATGGCACCATTAATTAGATATATAGTCGTGATACACCTTTCAACTTTATCAAACATGCATACTTCTTCTCATGGCACCATTAATTGGATATATAGTCGTGATACACCTTTCAACTTTATCAAACATGCATACTTCTTCTCATGGCACCATTAATTGGATATATAGTCGTGATACACCTTCCAACTTTATCAAACATGCATACTTCTTCTCATGGCACCATTAATTGGATATATAGCCGTGATAGCTTCCAACTTTATCGAACAGGCATACTTCTTCTCATGGCACCATTAATTGGATATGTAGTCGTGATACACATTCCAACTTTATCAAACATGCATACTTCTTCTCATGGCACCACCATTAATTGGATATATAGTCGTGATACACATTCCAACTTTATCAAACATTCATACTTCTTCTCATGGCATCATTAATTGGATATATAGCCGTGATATCTTCCAACTTTATCAAACAGGCATACTTCTTCTCATGGTACCATTAATTGGATATATAGCCGTGATACACCTTCCAACTTTATCGAACATGCATACTTCTTCTCATGGCACCATTAATTAGATATATAGTCGTGATACCTTCCAACTTTATCAAACATGCATACTTCTTCTCATGGCACCATTAATTGGATATATAGCCGTGATACAGCTTCCAACTTTATCAAACATGCATACTTCTTCTCATGGCATCATTAATTGGATATATAGCCGAGATACCTTCCAACTTTATCAAACAGGCATACTTCTTCTCATGGTACCATTAATTGGATATATAGCCGTGATACACCTTCCAACTTTATCGAACATGCATACTTCTTCTCATGGCACCATTAATTAGATATATAGTCGTGATACCTTCCAACTTTATCAAACATGCATACTTCTTCTCATGGCACCATTAATTGGATATGTAGCCGTGATACAGCTTCCAACTTTATCAAACATGCATACTTAATCCCATGGCACAATTAATTGGATATATAGCCGTGATGCACCTTCCAACTTAATCAAACATGCATACTTCTTCTCATAGCACAAATAATTGGATATATAGCCGTGATACACCTTCCAACTTTATCAAACATGCTTACTTCTTCTCATGGCACCATTAATTGGATATATAGCCGTGATACCTTCCAACTTTATCAAACATGCATACTTCTTCTCGTGGCACAATTAATGGGATATATAGCCGTGATACACCTTCCAACTTTATCAAACATGCATACTTCTTCTCATAGCACAAATAATTTGCCATGGGCTCCCATTCTAATGTTTTTGTTCGTGACATAGAGATAACAATTTATGTTTAAATTCTTCATTGATCCAACAACATTTACAAGTGTCTTTATGTTTAAATTCTTCATTGATCCAACAAAATTTACAACATGTATTTATGCTCAGGGGCGTATCCAGGCATACTCCTGTACGCCCGGGCGTACTCTAGAAAATCACAGTGAAAAAATAAAAGTGCTTATTTTTTAAAATCAACAATACAAATTGAAGGGGTGTAGGGGTTGAGGCACTATTTTTAAGGAAGTTTTTTATGAACCTCCTTCATCACGAGTATTCAAGGGAGATAATAGTGTTGTGTGTCCTTAAGCTATTCTACCACTAATTATTTTCCCCATAGACACCAATGTTAAAGTGTCACATATTAATGAACTGCTGCAAATTCAACTCAAGTATTGATAATGCAGCAGTGTAATGTTCATATAGAAAACTAATTTTCCACTTGAAAAATCACCAGACTTATAATGCCCGTTTTCATCAAAAAAAGAAAGATTACTTTTTATTATAGGCCTACATTCAGAGGCTTACATGTAATTAGTGGCGGTAAACCTAAAGCGACAAAGGCCCAGCCACTAATTAGACAGGGTAGGGCAATTGTATTATTTTTTGAGTCGTTTGTTTCTGCCAGACGTTTTTAAGCATTAAAATGACAAAAATCTTAATATTACGTACATAAAGTATATGTCATTAGAATTGGAATTTTGAGGTAAATAATTATACCATAGAGAAATAAATTATTGTTACTGAGACAGCAGAAAATATACTACTCAAAATGTGCTAAGGTTCACCTTTTTTGCTTTCTAAATTTCTTGCTGAAATAAATAGCATTATTTCTATTTTACATGAAATTATTTAAGGCAGTGTATGGTCATGTGATCTCATGACTTGATTCAAATTGTGGAATTGCTGAAGTATCAATGAAATTAATATCGTTATTGTGAATTAATTTCTAATAAAATTACATCGAAGAATAAAAGTCAGATCCTTAGCAAATTTTGAATTGTATATATAAAATCTCTCTCTAAAATAACTGAAGTTAGCCTAAATATTTTCTTCTATTACAGTTTCAGTGTGTCTTAATTTACGTTCATCCAACATCTGAAATTAAAAACAAATAGAAGAAGAAAATCAAATTGTTGATGCAGCAGAATTTTACATTAAAATTTCCCTATCAAAAACACCTTTAGGATGTGGATTTATTATTATTATTATTTCACAACCGATTTTGCAAGAGTAAGGTGTATTTATTTACCAAATAACAAGAAATCCGTGGATTCACATGTCTCGCCTAACGGGGACTGGACTTAAAAATAAAAAGGTCAGTGATGCTTAAATGAAATTTTGTAAACATTTTAGTAATTAAAAACAATCGAGTTTGCCGTTTGTTGAGATGACATTTAAGTGAATTTGTTTAAAAACAAAATGCCATTCTATTGAAAACAAGAGGCCCAAGAGGGCCTGTGGATGCTCTACTGGCTAAAACGGCTCTTATATCAAGGGTTGTCGACATAAAATTCCCATCAGTAGTTTTTTTTAAAACATTGCAAAAACAACAGGGATAGGATGGCCTTAGACCGCTCACCTGGTAATCATGGGCAATATGTCTACTGTGTCTAGTCTGGGTTGGGCATTTTTTAATTTGTCCCACTTTCTTCTATGAATGAAATTTCATAAAAATGGGTGTGTGGGTGGGTGGGGGGGGGGGGCGGGAGGGGGAGTGTTTATATTAACATTCTAAACAAATATGGTAAAGATCAGATAAAATTGAAGTAACTACAGATTTAACAAAGGAATATACAAAAATACAATATAGCATTTTTCAACAAATCAAGGGCCATAACCTGTCGTTACTAACTAGATCTAGCTGGTTTTCGAACTTTTCCAAAATTCCATTGATATACCATGCTTTGCACAACTAGACATCATACTGAGGCTTCCTGCCAAATTTTGTAGAAATCCAACAAGCCGTTTAGGAGGAGTAGCTGACAAGAAATTTGAAGTAAAAATGTCAAAGTGCGATAACTCCGTCATAAATCAGCAAACTGGAACAAAAGCGCGATACGCACAACTAGACATCTTACCGATGCTTCCTGCCAAGTTTCGTCGAATTCCAACTAGGCGTTTAGGAGAAGTAGCGCTGACAAGAATTTAAAAAGAAAATGTCATTGGGCTGTAACTCCATCAAAATCAATGAACCGGAAAAAAAATGCAATAGGCACAGCAATGCTCCCTGCTAACACGGCGTTAACACCAAAAAAAAATATATAAAAAAATAATAATGAAATAAGAAAATTAAACAAGAGGGCCATGATGGCCCTATATCGCTCACATGAGTAAATCTGAACCAATACAAGAGGGCCAAGATGGCCCTAAAGCGATCATCTGAGTACTGGCACATTATCGAACTTCTTCGAAATCTTATGGTCATATACAATCTGTGCAAGTTTGGTTAAGATTGTTCAAGAAATGTGGGCTCTGTTGTCAAATACAAAATGAAGGAGCTAGAGAGTAACACCTTGGGCAGAGCCAAATGTGACCACAGGGCTACATGTAATATATGAGAGCTGTGTGCTTTGTGGTTTTAGAGAAGAAGATTTTTTAAGTTTTTCCCTATACAAGTCTATGTAAAACGTGAAGTAGTCACATTGGGGCGGGGCCAAATGTGAATCCAGGGTCAC
This sequence comes from Cyrtodaria siliqua, assembly GCA_037043455.1. Lineage (NCBI taxonomy): Eukaryota > Metazoa > Mollusca > Bivalvia > Adapedonta > Hiatellidae > Cyrtodaria > Cyrtodaria siliqua. The sequence continues at coordinate 77,923 of JAWPHD010010979.1, read as the reverse complement.
CATTTGAACAAACTTGGTAAAGGACCATAAGAGTATAGTAAATACAAAATATTAAACCTATGACTCTTGTAGTTCTAGAGAAGAAGACTTTAATGTAAAACTGTGACCCACGGAGTGGGGTAAAATTTTACCCGAGGGTCACTTGAACAAATTTGGTAGAGGACCATAAGCTTATAGCAAATGCAAAATATTAAACCTCTGGCTCTTGCAGTTCCAGAGAAGAATTTTTTTCAGTTTTTCCCTATACAAGCCTATGTAAAACTGTGACCCCCGGGGCGGGGCCAAATGTGACCCCTGGGTCACCATTTGAACCAAATTGGTAGAGGACCATGAGCTTATAGCAAATGCAAAATATTAAACCTCTGGCTCTTGCAGTTTCAGAGAAGAAGATTTTTTAAGTTTTTCCCTATACATGTCTATGTAAAACATGTGACTCTTGGCGCGGGGCCAAATGTGATCCAAGGGTCACCATTTGAACAAACTTGGTAAAGGACCATAAGCTATAGTAAATGCAAAATATCAAACCTCTGGCTCTTGTAGTTTCCGAGAAGTTTTTAAAAAAAAATTCCTATATAAGTCTATGTAAAACTGTGACCCCCGGGGCGGGGACAAATTTGACCCCAGGGTCACCATTTGAACAAACTAAGTAGAGTACCATAAGCTGATGCTACATGTAATACATGAGAGCTCCGTGCCATGTGGTTCCAGAGAAGAATTATTTTTTCAGTTTTTCCCTATACAAGCCTATGTAAAACTGTGACCCCCGGGGGCAGGGCCAAATGTGACCCCTGGGTCACCATTTGAACAAACTTGGTAGAGGACCATAAGCTTATAGCAAATGCAAAATATTAAACCTCTGGCTCTAGCGAGTTTCAGAGAAGAAGATTTTTTAAGTTTTTCCCTATACATGTCTATGTAAAACATGTGACCCTTGGGGCGGGGCCAAATGTGACCCGTGGGTCACCATTTGAACAAAATTGGTAAAGGACTAAAAGCTTATAGTAAATGCAAAATATCAAACCTCTGGCTCTTGTAGTTTCCGAGAAGATTTTTTTTTCTCCCCCTATATAAGTCTATGTAAAACTGGGACAAATTTGACCCCAGGGTCACCATTTGAACAAACTTAGTAAAGGACCATAAGCTGATGCTACATGTAATACATGAGACCTCTGTGCCTTGTGGTTTCAGAGAAGAAGATTTTTTAAAGTTTTTTCCTATATGACTATATGAAAAACAGGCAAAATCTCAATATACAAACTTTGGACCCCCGGGGCATGGCCATTTTTTACCCAAGGGACTTCATTTGAACAAAATTGATAGTCTAGGCATTGGCGATCATTTTAAAAGAAAAACTGTTGAAATCTGTCCAGCGGTTCTTGAGAAGAAGATTTTTTAAGGTTTCGATTATATATGGTAATGGCGGCCATCTTGGACGTCGCGCTGACCTAATTTTAACAAATCTAAAAAGCATTCTTCTAAGGATCATCCACATGAAGTTTGGTCAAAATTGGCCATGCGGTTTCTGAGGAGAAGTCGTTTGAAGCAAAAGTTAACGACGACGACGACGACGACGGACGGACGACGACGGACGACGGACGAAGAGTGATCCCAATAGCTCACCTTTGAGCCTTCGGCTCAGGTGAGCTAAAAATAAATAAAATAATAATCAAGAAAGGACAAGGTATGATAAGGGGGTATTTTGGCCCCCAATATATTCAAAATGTAAAAAAAAGATATCTACATATAATCTGTTATGCATATTGAAGTAAATTGATCATATTCTATCTTCAAAATATATTTTTATTTATTTTATTTTTCTAGAAGATTTAATAGGGTCTCAAAAAAGGTATTTTTGGTAATTTTGTTATATTTTGTAGATTTTGGACCTTTCTGGGCAAGATTTTGATCCTAAAAATATAGAGCGCACCTCCGAGCACACACAGTTTTTTGGCTGATGATGCATCCCTATCAAGTACCTGTTTCAACAAAAAATCAGCTGTGTTCGAGGGTGCGCTCTGTATTTCCAAGCCCAAAAACTGATAGAAAACTGCTGAAAATGAACAAAAATGTCATTTTTGAAAGAAAAGGCCTTGTTTGTGAGGCTCTTAAACTCATTTAGAGCATTCAAACGTACTTGTAATGAGTTTTAATATTGATTCAGTCCATTTGTAGCTAAATTAGATATTCAAAACTTATGCATTAGAACTTTCAATATTGGGGGCCAATTTTGTACCTTATCATACCTAGTCCTTTAAAAAGAAAATGCCAAGGGGCTGTAACTCCATCAAAAATCAATGAACTGGAAAAAAAATGCAATAGGCACAGCAATGCTTCCTGCTAACATGGCGTTAACACCAAAAAAAAATTAAAAAAAATAAAAAAATAATGAAATAAGAAAATTTAATTAAAAAATAAAATTACTAATAATAAAAAAAAGGCAAAACATCTCGTAGAGTTTGGTAAAGATCAGATGAAAAATGAAAGCCCTATTGTATTAACGAGGCCGAATATAGCATTTTTAACTAAATCAAGGGCCATAACTCCGCTGTTATTTGTCCGATCTGGCTGGTTTTCGAACTTGTGCGAGCTTTCATTGATATTAACAATCTGGTAAAGTCTGGTAAAGATCGGATGAAAAATGAAGGCCTTTGGCCAGTAAGGCTAAAAATCATCAGCTCCAAAACGTAGGTCAAGGTCATACATGAAATCCAGGCATCCAAAAAAAAGATGCACTAACAAAGACACAACTACGTCAAAATAGAATATGTTTTCTTCCAAAGATTAAACTATAGTGCATAATTCTAGTTCATGAGAAAGGGATGTAAATGTAACAATTAAAGTTATCTGCCCTTTGCTTGGATGGTGAAGGTCACATCCACATTTGCTTTGTCACGTTGCAATGTACCACTCAAGATACAATTTTAAGCAAAGTTTGAAAGGTCTTAGTGCATACAGATTGTGAAAAAGTGTCCTAAACGCAAAGTAGAACCTAAAAATTATTAAGTTATCTGCCCTTTGCTTGGAGGGTCAAGGTCACTTCCACATTTGCTTTGTCACGTTGCCATGTCCCACCCAAGATACAACTATAAGCAAAGTTTGAAAGGTCTAGTGCATACAGTTTGTGAAAAAGTGACCTAAACGCAAAAGTTGAACCTAAAAATTAGTAAGTTATCTGCCCTTTGCTTGGAGGGTCAAGGTCACTTCCACATTTGCTTTGTCACGTTGCGATGTACCACCCATGATACAACTATAAGCAAAGTTTGAAAGGTCTACTGCATACAGTTTGTGAGAAAATGACCTAAACGCAAAACTTGAACCTAAAAATAAGTAAGTTATCTGCCCTTTGCTTGGAGGGTCAAGGTCACTTCCACGTTTGCTTTGTCACGTTGCGATGTACCACCCATGATACAACTATAAGCAAAGTTTGAAAGGTCTAGTGCATACAGTTTATGAGAAAATGACCTAAACGCAAAACTTGGAAAAGCAATGTCTCTTTTTTTCTTCGAAAAGGCGAGACAAAAATGTATGTTTTTCTGATATAATAAGTATCTAGGAAAACTTTGAATTTTGTCTGGAAAAAAACAAAACGCCTGAAACAAGTGCCATTCTATGACATTCTTACAAACTGAATACCAACATAGCGCATTTATAATCTTTCTTAATTTATCAAATAGATTTCGAATTAATTAAACACAAACGAAAGACGGTACGCTATATTTTATAATTATGAAATGACTTTAAATACTCAGTCCCCTGAAGTCAAATGTACATAGATGTCCTATATTTTGGTGCGTATGGTTGTTAGAACGGCTTTTCACACACAACGTTTTTTTCTGTTCCACCGCAGCCCCGCAACAATGTTCTCTCTGTTCCACCGCAGCCCCGCAACAATGTTCTTTCTGTTCCACCGCAGAACCGCAACAATGTTCTATCTGTTCCACCGCAGGCCCGCAACAATGTTCTCTCCGTTCCACCGCAGCCCCGCAACAATGTTCTCTCTGTTCCATCGCAGCCCCGCAACAATGTTCTTTCTGTTCCACCGCAACCCCGCAACAATGTTCTCTCTGTTGCACCGCAGCCACGCAACAATGTTCTATCTGTTCCACCGCAGGCCCGCAACAATGTTCTCTCCGTTCCACCGCAGCCCTGCAACAATGTTCTCTCTGTTCCATCGCAGCCCCGCAACAATGTTCTTTCTGTTCCACCGCAACCCCGCAACAATGTTCTCTCTGTTGCACCGCAGCCACGCAACAATGTTCTTTCTGTTCCACAGCAGCCCCGCAACAATGTTCTCTCTACTTTTTCGTGTCACGGCACAGAGCTTATACCATTTTTTCTCTCAATAATACACAGATAACACATTGGTAGGGATCCTTAAGGAAGCTGGGTACTGTTGTATACTTATGCGTCTCAGTGTTCCTATATATTTAACAGGTTGATTGAGATTAATGTATAAGTAGTACGGACGGTAATCTTAACAGCTCACACCTCTGTTATCTCCCCTGAAAGCTCACGGACCTAAGTTTGGTGTTATACCTTAATCGGTAGAGTATCGAAACGATAGATCGAAGGTCCCGGGTTCGAGTCCCGCTTCTGCTGCACATTTTTTTCTAGCTCTGTGACATTTTGTCCATCCAGACTGGATCGTGACTCGTTAAACTCAGTTCACACGATGATCTGTCTCCAGATATATCGGACCGAGGAAAATATGTCACGGTTTATAAATATCTAACCGGTAGACATTTACCTGGTTGCATATGGCACACGTAATCAAACAGGAACTGTGCTCGCCCTATAGATTGACCTATTTCACATTAGGCAATATAAATCTAACACAAAAATGATCATGTATATATATATATATTAAAAAAAAAAAAGCCTAGAAAAACACGAAAATAAACTAATAAACGCACGACAATACAATAAACCATTAAGGACACGACTTTCATTGCAACCATAAACTGATCGTAAAATGTCTCTTGTAAATTATTTAGACTTTTTCTACATGTAGTCGTTTCTTTGCAAAACTTGCATAGCATGACCACACTTAATTAATAGAATGGCTGCTTATACTTATAATGTCCATATAACATTTGATATCCAAAACGAATTTGAATCGCATTAAATACATTTATTCACGTACAACAAATGTGGTGGTGGTTGTGGGGTAGGAGTGGGTAGTGGGTGGTGGAGGGGAATAACAGGAAGAAAAGAACTACTCAAATTTTATTTAAAAACGTATAGATACTAGTTATTCTTTGTATTACTTCTTTAACAACAACCGATAAATAAACGTGACTTCTTTCTACGACAAAAAGTCAAAAGGGAGACAACCGCTTGGAAAAATACCGACCGTATTGAAATAACGGATGCCGACATAATTTGATCTAACCATGTAATTCCAATTGTCTGCTTTTGTATCGGATATAACACAATGTAATTCAGTCTTGTCGGCAAAGTATTTTGTTGAAAATACGATCATCAACATAATCCATCTCAAATCAACCGGAGTGGGGAGGGTGGGCGAGTCCGTTTCCGAGTGCTTAGAGTCTCTGACTTGAAATCACTTGTCCATCACCGCTGTGAGTTCGATCCCTCATGGGACCAGATCATTTTGAAAGGAAGCTGGCTTGAGGAATGCCGGTGGTTCTACCCAGGTGCCCTTATGTGCAAGGAAATTTCCCAAATGGGCACCTGCTAGAAAGTCGTCATATGACCTTAGCTGTTGGTGTCCGATTGAATTCAAATCAACCGGACTCAAGGACTATTATTTTTGTAGGCATCCGAATTGGTAATATATAATAAGACGTAGACGATCTGGAAAAACTACTAAAGGGATCGGTGGGTTTTGTTGATTGTCTGATATTTGAGTAAAAAATACCTTAAAACAATTGCTTGTCAGGAGGTCAAGGTCAAAATGGCGATAAGGAGGTCAAAATGGTGATACGGAGGTCAAGTCCAAGGTAGTGGCACTTTGCGGATTATTTATGCTATTTTGTCTGTAGATTTAACGTTTCATTAAAAAGTATTTTTTACCAACCTCCAGTCATTAGTATTCTCCTACAAAATTAATATGCTACTTTAGCTAACGGTTACTCGTCATACACAAATGGTGCTACAGTCCTCGTCTATCTTCGTCGTCCACCATAAAACTGTGAGGAAGCCATTTTGAATGTTCTGCAAGAGTATTATTAAATATTCGAAAACAGTAATCGAAAGTGAACTATATTTTTTATTTTCATGTTGTTTCTTGATAACCAGGCACGAAGGGAGACAACCAAAATATTCCATTGTATGTTTAGTAAAGGAGTTACTTCACGGAGTAAAACTGGATCCACATAATATATAATCTCCGAGCTGCTTTATATGCCAAAACTGTTAATTTAAAGACTAGCCATTTTGACGCAGTTTTATTCCTATTTTACAAGAGGACTTTACCAACGATGACACTCATAATTTTAAAGATAAATACTGTTTATCAGTGTTTAAAAGTGTTTAAATAGAAAAGGCTTGCAATTTAAACATGTAATTGCAAGGTTACTTCTTCTGAAAAATTACAGAAATTAGACATATTAACTGTCAACGCTTTGTTCTCATGTTGATCTGGGTTGAGCCATGTCAATGAGTACTTGCTTTGTGGCTTTCTATACTTTTGTTTTTATATGCATATGCATATGTATATGATCAGTTATGTGTTATATTGCCTATTAATCCTACCTTTTTTTGTAAGAGAATATAACCTGGCGGGGATATCTTCATTTACACTGTCTCGTTTTATTGGGATGGCAATAGGGTAAGAGTGGGGCTTGGTTCATTCTAGACCCTGGTTTTAACGCCCAAGCGGCCTCTTTTACCACTGCGCGTTCAAAGGCGGTAGCCCTATTGTCAACCCTTTTATGTTTGTGACGTTATATCTTTTCAATTATTGTTTGTTTCTGTGCGTTTTTGTGATTGACTGTGGTCCTTGCAGGCTATATTTCCTGTTCAGCTTGTATTATCTACTTATATTGTGTTTTCTTGCAGAGCAGCAGCTGTCCTTACAGTTTCGGAGACCTGGAAGGACAGATAAGTAATATTTATAGCATAATATTTCGAGTATATGCGATTTATACTGCTTCTCGACGGCCACAGGCCCGATAGTGCAGTATAAATCGCCTACTAGAAAAATATGCTATAAATGTTTTGTACCATAGCCATTCGATGCCGGTAATTGACATGTTGATTGACAGGTTGTGTGTAAACATTACAACTACGCGCGTGTAAAATTTGGTAGACCATGGTACAAATGCCGAATCTGTCATTTATAGCACGGCTGAAATATACCGGCTGTTATAGCACGGTTTAAGACTCAGACCTTTAGTTTTATGAAAATTAGATAACAAACAAGAACAAAGGAAAACCATTAGAGCTATGGTACAAGTGAATAAAGGAAATGCCCACATCGATGGCTACAGCCTGGTGCGTAAGAACAGAGAAAGGGACAGACGCGGCGGCGGCGTATGCTGTAACATCCGGGTTAGTTGACTTTGGTCTCCGAGTGCTACATTTCCTGTTCGAATTGTATATCTACTTAAATACCGTTGAAGCCGGTGATAGCGGACGTGGCAGGTGCTGCACCTTATATTTACTCTCATAAATAGACACAATAAATATAGATATAAAAATTGAACAGGAAAAGCAGCATTCAAGGACGACAGTCAACCACAAACACACAGAAACAAAGAACAAATTTAAAGATGAATACAAGGCCAAATATTACATCACAAACACAAAAAGGTTGACAAGAGGGTCTACCGCCTTGGAACGGTCAGTGGCAAAAAAGGCCGCTGGGGGTTTAAACCAGATTATACGGTGCACCAAACCTCACACTTACCCTCCTGTCAACACAATAAAACGGGACAGTGTAAATAAAGAAATCCCCGCCATGAACTATTCTCTAACCAACAAGGCACCATCAATAGGCAATATAAGTAAAACACAAAGATGCTCGTGTATATATAAATACAAAAAAACAATAGCCTAGAAAGCCATAAAGAATGTACTCAATGACTTGGCAGAAGCCAGAGCAACAAGAGAATAAACCATGGAGGACACGACAAGACAAGACTGCTGAAAACCGATTCTGCTTTTTTTCCTCTTGTTTGTTTTGGATCCCCTTTTCACTCTTTACTGACATTCGCATTATCGTTAGTAGTATTTATTAATTGTTCTAGAAGAAATAGTTTGGATAATAGTTCAGTGAGATTTTTTGAAGATGATAAGGCTTATTTGAAAATTGATGTTGCAATTTTAGTGAATAGTTTAAGGTTAATCCAACTGTTGGATTGGAGAGACACTGGGCACTATTTTTTAAGTCAGTTGCATCATTGTCAAAGCCACAAACTGAATTATTTTCAAAAAAATATGTAACAAAAAGCATATTTAATGAGAAATGGAGTTTTAAAAATATCAATAGTTTGTTTACAATTTTAAATCTGAAAATTGGTAATTTTATGCAAGCGTCTAGACATATTCTGACAATTAAATAAAATCATTTCAATATTGCGATTTACTATCATCCTGTAATATATTAAAACCTTGTTGTCTATGGGTATTTAGCGTGGGCGTGTTATGTGAGGTATAATAATAGTACATGTACATATTTACCAATCCTTATCCGCGTCCGTGTCTGTGTTCAGATGTCTTGATAAGAAGCAGGTGTTTCGATAGCGCATTCAAACAAAAAAGCATGCTATATATTGAATGACATCAAGTCAAATACATAACTTGTAGAAGTCGTGTTAAACACAGTTTATAAGTGACAGTATGCGTTTCCGGAAATCTAGTCATAGGAAAATGAGAGTATTCATGTAAGTTTACATTTTGCAACTTTTCTCGCCTTTTAAATTGGACATCAAGGTAGTTGTTTTAAGGACAATTCCTTCAGTCTATTCCTATGAGTGATCGTATTATTTCTTGCTTAGATATGAAGAAAATGTCCGATGTGTAGTTACATACAAAGCCTGTGAAACCTGAACTACATGTGTTGATGTTATTGTGCTAAGTGAAAGTATAAACAATTAAAACCTAAAGTTTTGTTCCGTTCATTTATCACATAACTTACGGTGTGGGAGTGGAATAACACCATTCTATATTTTCGATATACCACTGGTTATATAAGTATGCAAATAAGCCTAGTATGCGTTGTCAAAAAAAATCGATAATGACTATGATCCAATTCCTGCGGTTTATGTCGGTTTCGCGTGTTAAAGCGACGGACAAAATGCAAGAAAATTTGATATGTGAGTTATGTGATGAATAGAATCTAACATTCGTTCTCCTTCATTATTGAATTTATTAAACGAGTTGGCAAAATGATATAATGCGAGGCTATATCATTTTTTGCTAACGAATGAGTATAAAATCTTAGAAAAAATATTTTATAAAATAATGTATGATGTTCGTAAGCACACTAGGCACCCTTTCCCCACCCCAGTTGATTTGAGATGGACTATGTTGAGAACAAAATATTATATTAAACAGTTCCAAATTTGTCATCTGTCATGGATGGTATCAAAACTTGTAATCTTATAAGTGTGGATAATCAAAGCTTCTATCTACAAAAGCTGTGTTATGGTACTGGTATTTCTGTTTGTTGTTTTGTTGTCGTTATCTTTTGGTGATTTTGTGGGTAAGGAACCTACAGAAATTATTGTCTCGGTCAACTGCAGATATTTTTCATAGAGTTAAAAATGTTTATGTAACCGGGTACAGGTATATGGTGAAATATTGATTCCTAACCGTATGACCTCGATAGCTCAGTGGTTAGAGCGCTGGTACGGTAAACCAGAGACCCTGGGTTCGAGTCCCGGTTGAGGAACGATTTTTTCACCACCTGTTATATTTGGGGGCTAATCCGGGATCCGGGAACGTGTCTGTTAGCATGAAACAGTATGAAAATAAGTCTGACAGTCGGCCTGGAGTTAACTCCACTAGAAATTCAGGGACGAATTCCAATCTGGTGGAGGTGTATGTAACCGGGTACAGGTATATGGTGAAATATCGATTCCTAACCGTGTGTCCTCGGTAGCTCAGTGGTTAGAGCCCTGGTACGGTAAACCAGAGACCCTGTGTTCGAGTCCCGGTTGAGAAACGATTTTTTCACCACCTGTTATATTTGGGAGCATGACATTTGGCGCCCAACGGGAGACCGTGACTGAGTAAACTCCGAGAATCATTAGAAATGATTATCAATACCCGTCGAAATTCGAGGACGAATTTCAGTCTGTAGGGGGAGTGTGTCACGGTTAATGGATATCTAACAGGTAGATTGATGTTGCATTGTCTGGCCGGTTAGCACAGTCGGTAGAGCATCGGAACGGTAGTCCGAAGGTCCCGGGTTTGAGCCCCGGTCTGGCTGCACATTTTTCTAGCCCAGTGACATTTGGCGCCCAACGGGGGACCGTGACTGAGTGGCCCAGCTTTTAAAACTCAACTGACAATTGAAACAAAACACAAACAAGACAAATAACTATTATTGACTTTTTACAAATCAAATCTCAAGATTGTTAAAGGCCCCTGTCCACCGCGCTAGATCCCCTATTGGAGACGATATGCCATAACATCTGTATGGAGACGCTCTGGCATTTGCTATCATTTAATATCGCTCAAATGGCACTCATATCAATCAGCTGGCATTATAATTGTTAAGAGATGATAACAATTTGTATTTACCAATATGAACGAATTCGAAAACAAGATGAAAAACGTGGCTATTCAGACACTGCTTTTTAAAACATTTAATATTAAATATCTCAATATAACATAGTTGGCAACGCTGACATATAACATAAATTCCTTTTATTACATTTCTATGCGTGAAAGATCGGGATTTCTCAGTGCAAGAATATTCATAATCGCTAAATATTAATAACTAACTCAGAACACAATAATAACTAACGCTGCTAACTCAAAACACAATAATAACTAACGTTGCGACGTTGAGGCGTGACGTCAACAAAGTGTTGCTGTCGTCGACGTCATCCGCCGATAACGTTCAATAAAGCGAATATTGGTTTGTAAAAACGTAATTTAAAATGTAATAAATAGATTATTTAACTGCTGGGATCGATTATTGGGTAATCCTTCACTTGATGGTAGACGTGCTTTGTTTTTTCAATCACTCGCGTGCGCTCGTTCGTGAAAAGAACCACACGTCTACCACTCGTGAAAGATTTCCCTATAATCGATCCCAGCAGTTAAATAATCTCTACATAATCTACCGAATGTGTTTATGGCTAATTTCAATATACTGACGATAAACGTGTATAAATATTAAAGAAATCATTAAAATAAATAAAACGATGAAATACTTGGTTGTCCACTTCTGTTTGGAGGTTTAGACGATCCGACATTTGTGTCGCTAAATAACATACTTGACATGCATGCCTATTGAAAATGGTATCGTAATTCTGGCAGTTACCTCTTGAAGATGAATGGCCACCCTTTTTGTAGTATTATCAATTAACAAATTTAACACTTAAACATCATATGAACATTTCTTGATAGTCCCGGAGAGAAACATATATGTAAAACCGCTACTAAGTTGTATGTAAAAATAAGTTTTATTTGCATGACGTAGATACTACTTTTCCCGCTCCGTGACTGCACGGGGAAATGAGGTAAATCTGAATTGTATAGCAACACAAATATTTCCAGATAATTTATAAATACATTTACCTGTGGATTAATTTACCTGTTCAAAGTTTTCTACGTCTCAAAAATAAAATCTTATTCTCGCTTTTCACAGATATTGCAATGTGTGAATTGTAAATATATATTGTTGCGTATTGATTTATGAAACAAAACATGGCTGGAGAACTTTAAAGGGAATGTAGCCACACGGTCAAACAGTCCGTACTCTGAACAACTTGAAAAAGTTGAAAGATGCCATATATGATAATTAAGAACTATGACGTCATAGTTTTCAAAACGGCGTGTCTCATATCCGTTTAAGAACAACCTTCAAATCGTCATATCGTCTTTGCTTATCGCCGGTTTTGATAATTCTTACACCTTTTACCAAGTTTTTAAAGGGACTCCCGGCAATCTTGAAGTGTTTAAAATGGGTGTCTCAATTTATATATCCAGTATCATTTTTAGCTCTACTGATCAGAGATCATCAGAGCTTATGCCGTGGTGCGGCGTCCGTCGTCCGTCTGTCCGTAAACTTCTATTTGTAGCGACTTCATAGCTGAAACTACTGGATGGATATTCATGAAACTTTACAGAAATGTTGCCCATAAAGTCTAGTTGATCCTAGCAAAAATTCATGTTGATGTGAAATCCAAGATGGCCGCCAAAGCTAAAAATAGAGTTTTAAAATACAAGTAGCGACTTCTTCTTGAAAACTATAAGTGATATTGATATGGGACTTTTTCTAAAATGATCAGCATGACATGATGTTGATCCTAGTCAAAAATCGTTTTGATTCAATGTTAAACATGGCTGCCAGCGGCCATCTTTGTTTACATAGAGTTATATAGTAAAAACTTGTAGCGACTACTTCTCTGAAACTACTTGGCGGATTGTCATGAAACTTTACAGGAATGTTGCTCTTGATGTCTAATTGATCCTATCAAAATTTCAGGTCGGCCGGAAATTCAAGATGGCCGTCACAGCTAAAAATAGATTTTTAAAAAATAAGTTTGTAGCGACTACTTCTTGAAAACTATAAGTGATATTGATATGGGACTTTTTCTAAAATGATCAGCATGACATGATGTAGATCCTTGTGGAAAATTATTTTGATTCGACGTTAAACATGGCTGCCAGTGGCCATCTTTGGTTACATAGAGTTATATTGTAAAAACTTGTAGCGACTACTCCTCTGAAACTACTTGACGGATGTTCATGAAACTTCACAGGAATGTTGCTCTTGATGTCTAGTTGATCCTAGAAAAATTTCAGGTCGGCCGGAAATTCAAGATGGCCGCCACAGCTAAAAATAGATTTAAAATAAATAAATTTGTAGCGACTACTTCTTCAAAACAATAAGAGATATTGATATGGGACTTTTTCTAAAATGATCAGTATGACATGATGTTGGTCCTTGTCGAAAATCGTTTTGATTTGACCTTAAACATGGCTGCTTTGTTTACATAGAGTTATATAATGAAAACTTGTAGCGACTACTTCTTTGAAACTACCTGACGGATTTTCATGAAACTTCACAGGAATGTTGCTCTTAATGTCTTATTGATCTTAGCAAAATGTCAGGTCGGCCGGAAATTCAAGATGGCCGCCACGGTTAAAAATAGATTTTCAAAAAACAAGTCTGTAGCGACTACTTTCTGAAATCAAAATCAATCAGTAGAGCTTCAAGGTCATTGACCTCTTGTTACTTTTACCCTGGTAAAATTTAAATAAATAAACATGTAAGTATTCACTATTTCGTCTTATTATACTATAAGTTTTAATATATTATTGGTGCAATAATATCAAAAATGATAATATTTTTTAAAAAAAATATTGCTTAAAGTTATTAACATTAATGATAGAACAAATGCAAGTTATGCAGAAAAACTAGCGGGACGCCGTGAGCTTTTATTTATTTTTTGACTGTATGACTATATTCCCTTTAATTAAATGCCACTTACCCATGTGTAAAGTAAAGTCCGTATCCCGCAGTCAACATGCACATTTTAAAAAAATTACCACAGCCGGGTACACCGTTTCTAAACATTCTGACGACGAGGTATATTTATATACTGAGCAAAAATAGAAACGTCCCTCTTTTATAACTGATGTAGCTCTGTCTGTGTATGTGTTACATGTCCAATGTATATATATAATAATTAGATCGACCACCACCAATAGTCCAAAGAAAGTATGTTTTTGAAAAGTTCAGAACACAAGGGAGTTATCCCGCTTTTCCTTAAACTATGCATTTTTGGTAAAAACACATAACATCTAAAACCATAACCCCATTTTGTCCAAGACAATATTCTCTATATGTTGCTTTCGAAAAAAATCACAGAAAAACACAACACCGATTGTGTAGGTAGCAGCTTTTGATTGTCAAAAATCATCAAATTACCTCCCTTTAAGTTTTCCATAGCATCCATAAAAGAGCTTGCGAAATTTGAAACTGTTTAAAGGAATATTTAGTACTCAGTGAAGTGTGCTTAAAAACATCAAACATTGTTTAATTAAAGCGCTGTTCAAGCTTCCCTATGCCCTCAAAAAACTGGCCTATGGGAATACCAGCAAAAAAGAGGGACGTTTCTATTTTTAACTCAATTCAAAGCCCAGTTTTTGGGGTTTGACCTGGCTGGTTAGAGCGGTTCATATTGTGTCTACAGAGTTTGGATTCTCAAACTTTGTAAGCTATATATATACCTCATTGTCAGTAGGTTCATGACGGTTTGCATCTGTTTGTAAAATGTGCGTGTTGATGGCGGGATAGGGACATTAATGTATCGCTTAATATGATTGAAGTATCACTTATTCCAGGATGGTTCTCGCTGTTGTCACACTAATCACCGTTGTATCCATATACATAGCAATGCGCAATGAAGTATTCCAGAACAAACATCCGTCTGCATTTGTGGATTGTGACGAAAAACATGACTTAGTCTTCCTGAAAGTGCATAAAACCGGAAGTTCAACAATTGCGAATATTCTTCAACGATTTGGCTTCTCCAGAAATTTGAATTTTGCTTTGCCAAATAAAGAACCTGGAGAGGTACGGTACAACTATTTCGGCGGAATAGGAGGTACTCTTGTAAAGGACGGAATTATACCATCCAAGAAGGATGCAAGTAGATACAATATTCTATTCAATCATGTCATTTTCAATAAGGACTCATTTGAAAATGTCTTCAGCAATGAAACTCTGTATATGACAATGTTGAGATATCCATTGAGTCAGTTCCTCTCGGCCGCATTATTCTTCCAAGACGACAGAATTTTAGAAATTGTAACCAAAAATATCACTGCATATTTGGAAAATCCATTCAGATATGAACCAGATGACCCGTTCATCTCCTTTACAGACAATCGTCAAGCGCTGGATTTAGGGGTTCCGGATGATCGAGTAAGGGACGAAGGTTTTATAAAAACATATATCCGAATGCTGGATAAAAGGTTCGACTTGGTTTTAATTATGGAGTACTTCGACGAGTCGTTGGTTCTCCTTAAGCGGCACATGTGTTGGACATTTAAGAATATTATGTACAAACGCAAAAATACCAAGATTCGGTCAGTTGACTTTAATTTGACAATGTTTGATAGATCTCTACATAGGCAATGGGCTCTTGCAGATTACTTAATATATGATCATTTTTACAAGAAATTTCATAATCAAATTAAACATGAACCAGGTCTGATGGAAGAAACGCACTATTTTAAGACGATTCTTTTTGCGACACAGAAGTTTTGCAAAGGCAATAACCAGGCAAGCTTCATCGACATTGCCAGTAGTCGGTGGAACGAGGCATTTCGGATGACTTCTCTAGACTGCGCATACATGACGCTGAATGAGTTGACATTTCTTAACAAAATACTTCATGACCGCATTTAGGGTCTCGTTAGTTGCGTAACGATTGGTCATACATGGCCTAGGAAGGCTCTGCGGGTCTTGCAAAACTGAACATTACATTTCATGACTGTATTCAAGTATGTACGGAAAATAGAATTAATAACAAAATGTGCGATGTACCGTTTGATTGGCTTGCATTTAAACACGTGTTAATAGCACGCCACCACATAAACCTTTTTCATTTGATATGCGAGACCCTGAAGTCACTTCCACGCCAAAATTTCATGGATAACACGAACGACATTTTGAATTGCATTACGTGTGACGGACAACTTACTGTTTGTTTTTTCTGGCTAGGTACTGTGCTCAAAAGTGGAACGTTCGACGGCACTGGAACCAGGTGTTCGCGACTACAGCTATTTATAGGAAGGACAACCATGTGTATTAATCGGCATATTTTCAGCAATTATTTCCGGGTACAGTGAGTACTAGAGTTCAGTCAAATATGCCCGATGATGAGCTTATATAAGGAGAATGATTTTGAT
Organism: Cyrtodaria siliqua; assembly: GCA_037043455.1. Classification (NCBI taxonomy): domain Eukaryota; kingdom Metazoa; phylum Mollusca; class Bivalvia; order Adapedonta; family Hiatellidae; genus Cyrtodaria; species Cyrtodaria siliqua. Next base: position 61,858 of record JAWPHD010010979.1, on the reverse strand, counting down.
GATGCGTTAATTGGTTATACGCCAAGTGTTTTCTTGTGTTTAGCTACCCGAGCTAATAAATATTGCTCCTAGTTATTTGTATTTATTTGTTATTTCGATTTTTTCCGGTCCTATGTTAAATGAGAAACGGTTTAATGTTTCTGGCACCAAAGACAATTATTCAGTTGTGCTGGAGTTCACTTTTAATTTCCATGATACACAATACTCGTGGAATGTACTTAATTGGAAACTTTCGGGTTATCACCTAGGATAATGGTATCGTCAGCATGTAGCTGTAAGTTCGACTCTAATTTCATATAGGCCTGTGTTAAGCAAATACTCCTGAAGTCATTTAAAAAGATAGGAAACATTATCGGTGATAAATGTTCACCTTGACGGACTCCGCATTGACTCACAAAGAAACTCGAGGTATCGTTATTTATGGACACACATGATTTAATGTTTTGATACATGTTATAAATTATACGGATGAATTTGCCTTTAATTTCATTTCGTAGAAGTTTGCGCCATAGGCCTATTCTCCATATGGAGTCAAATGCCTGTGTGAAATCTATAAAGCAACAGAACAACTTTTTCTTTTGCGAACGTTACATCTCCACTATTTTGTGTAATGTTTAACGTCGAATCAAAACATTGTTTGACAAGCAACATCATGTCATGCTGATCATTTTAGAAAAAGTCCCATATCAATATCACTTATAGTTTTCAAGAAGTAGTCGCTACAAACTTTGTTTTTTAAAACTCTATTTTTAGCTTTGGCAGCCATCTTGGACTTCGTATCAACGTGGAATTTTGCTAGGATCAACTAGACATCATGGGCAACATTCCTGTAAAGTTTCATGAACATCCATCCAGTAGTTTCAGAGTAGTCGCTACAAACAATGTTTACGGACAGACGGACGAACGCACCATGGTATAAGCTCTGCTGATCTTTGATCAGTAGAGCTAACGATGGATGCTCCCCGAATAAAGGTACACATTTGAAATACAATCGGATGAAAAATGTAGGAGGAATTGAGCCCACAAGCTTTTTTTTAAAAACAAGAGGGCCATTCTAAGAGGGGCAGAATGGCCCTAGATCGCTCACCTCGTAATCATTTCATTGATATACAGCGATTTGCGCAACTAGACATCATATTGATGCTTCCTGACAAATTTCGTAGAAATCCAACAAGCCGAAATGTAAAGTTAAAAATTTCAAAGGGCCACAACTCCGTAAAAAATCAGCGACCCAGAACAAAAGCGATATATGCACAACTAGACACCATATCAATGCTTCCTGCTAAGTTTCGTCAAATCCACATGGCCTTTAAACAAATAAATAATATTATTAATAATAATTAAAACAAATACTAATAATAAAAAAACAGTTAAAAAAAAGTTACAAAATAAAGATTTTTTTTTTTAATTCAAACAATAATTATAATAAAAAAAACCTGTGTAAGTTTGGTTAAGATTGCTCAAGAAATGTGGCCTGTATCGTGATAACATGTAAAACTTCATTTTTGTTAATTCAGGGGCCATAACTCTGGTGTTACTGTCTGATCTTGCCCATTATCGAACTCTTCCGAGATCTTATGGTCATATACAATCTATGCAAGTTTGGTTGAGAATGCTCAAGAAATGTGGCCTCTATCGTGTTAACAAAATGAAAAACTGCATGTTTTGCTAATTTAGGGGCCATAACTCTGGTGTTACTGGTCCGATCTTGCCCATTATCGAACTCGTCCTAGCTCTTATGGTAATATACAATCTGTGCAAGTTTGGTTGAGAATGCTCAAGAAATGTGGGCTCTATCTTGTAAACAAAATGAAAAACTGCATTTTTTGCTAATTCAGGGGCCATAACTCTCGTGTTACTGGTCCGATCTTGCCCATTATCGAACTCGTCCGAGATCTTACGGTCATATACAATCTGTGCAAGTTTGGTTAAGATTGCTGAAGAAATGTGGCCTCTATCGTGTAAACAAGATGAACAAGACCTCGGTCTGAGGGTGTCTCGCCCACCGCGGCAAACCGTATATGAAATATTTTATTAAATTTGTGCTGAAATGATGTCCACCAAAGACAACACTTCATATGACCAAGTATCAAACAAGTAAAAGCGAAGTAATCATAAGAAGTTAAGTTACTGAGGTTAAGTGATTTAACCAGGGTGTAGTTTTGGGAAAATAATGCAAAATATGACCTTGGTATTTTTTGTCGTTCAGCCATGTCCACCAATGCCAACAATACTTATGACCAAGTATCAAAGACATTAAGTCAGGCAATCATAAAGTTAACTGAGGTTAAGTTACCTAACCAAGTTTGTTACCTCACTAAGGTTAAGTTTGGGAGAAATAACGCAAAATATGACCTTGACCTTGGTATTTTTTGTCATTCAGAGATGTCCGCCAATGCCAACCAGAGCTGTCGCCTTTTAAGGGCGACAAATATACCCCCATTACCAGTTCCCCTCATTCCTCACCCGTTTGAATAAAGATTGAGTGGAATGGGATTTTCATGATCAGGTGATGGTGGCCTTGACCTTTGACCTACTGACCTCAAAACCAATAGGGGCCATCTTTTCATCACAGGCAGTCCACCTATTAAGTTTCATGAGATTTGTTTCAGGGGGAGAGGAGTTATGGAGCGGACCAGACTTTTCATTATCTGGTCCAGGTAACCTTGACCTTTGATCTACTGACCTCAAAATTAATAGGGGTCATCCTCTCACCACAGGCAGTTCACCTATGAAGTTTCATGAGATTTGCTTCAGGGGGAGGGGAGTTATGGAGTGGACAAGGTTTTTCATTATCAGGTCATGGTTACCTTGACCTTTGACCTCAAAATCAATAGGGGTCATCCTCTCATCACAGACAGTCCACGCATGAAGTTTCATGAGATTTGCTTCAGGGGGAGAGGAGTTATGGAGCGGACAATGTTGCGTCTACAGACAGACAGACGGACAGGGTGAAACCAGTATACCCCACTAAACTTTGTTTAGCGTGGTTATAACAATACATATGACCAAATATCAAAGACATAAAGTGAGACAATCACATTAAGTTAACTGAGGTTAAGTTACCTAACCAAGGTTAAGTTACCTAACCAAGGTTAGGTTTGGGGAAAATAACGCAAAATGGTATTTTTTGTCATTCAGTGATGTCCGTCAATGCCAACAATATATAATTATGATCAAGTATCAAACAAAGAAATAACAGTTATCAGAAAAAGTTCAGTGAGGTTAACTTACCTAACCAAACTGATTTAGGGTAAATAACGCAAAACATGACCTTGACCTTGGTATTTTTTGTCGTTCAGTGATGTTCACCAGTGCCAACCATACATATGATCATGTATCAAAGTCATAAAGTTAGGCAATCACATAAAGTTAACTGATGTTAAGTTACCTAACCAAGGTTAAATAAGCAAAATATGACCTTGACCTTGGTAATTTTTGTCGTTCAGTGATGTCCACCAATGCCAAAAATACATATGACCAAGTACCAAACAAAGAAAATGAGGCAATCACATCAGTTAACTGAGGTTGTTACCTAACCAAGGTTAAGATTTGGGAAAATAACGCAAAATATGACCATGACCTTGGTAATTTTGGCATTACGTAATGTCCCTTGACCCAACAAAGCATCTGAAAAAGTTTCAGAAAAAATCGAGAAGCGGTTGTTGAGATATAGTTGATTTAAAATGTGGCCGCCGCCGCCAGAGAAGTGACTGCTATATCTCGCTACCCACTATTTGCTAATTCAGGGGCCATAACTCTTGTGTTACTGGTCCGATCTAGCCCTTTATCGAACTTGTCCAAGAGCTTATGGTCATATACAATCTGTAAAAGTTTGCTCAAGTAATGTGGCCTCTATCGTTTAAACAAGCTAAAAGTTCACGACAGACGAATAGTGGTCACAATAGCTCACTCTTGAGCACTTCGTGCTAAAAGAAATATTGAAGTCATGCAACTCCATTTTTTTTTTAACTAAACCGTCCTGACAATATGCGATACTAGACATCATACTGATACTTTCTATAAAGTTTTATGGAAATCGGATGAAAAACAAACATAGGAGTTGAGCGGACAAGGTTTGAATTCGAAAAAATTCTAAATCTCGTAACTCCGCCAAAAATCCTTCAACCAGAACGTCCTGAAATTAAGCGCTACTAGACATCATACTGATACTTCCTGTAAAGTTTCATAAAAATCGCATACAAAACATAGGAGTTGAGCGCACAAACTTTAGATTCGAAAAACTTCAAAGTTCCGTAACTACGCCAAAAATCATCAACCAGAATGTCTTGAAAATAGGCGCTACTAGACATCATGTTGATACTTCCTGTGAAGTTTCGTGAAAATCGGATAAAAAACGTAGGAGTTGAGCGGACAAGAAAGCGGGACAGGCGGACATGATGGCAACTATATGCTCCCCCGAAAATTTCAGGGAGCATAATAAACAAGCATTAATATCAGCGTCTCTACTTATTTATCAAGGAACATTTTGACTTTAAACCGGCTTGCACATCATAAAATGTTGTGTTTCAAATTTCTATGTTATTTTACCAAATGTTGAAATATATTATTGGTGCAGTATTATCAAAAGTCAGTAATATACAAAAACAATTTGGTTTATACTAGTACTATTCTTATATTTATTATTAATAATTGAAATAATGCATGTTTATATTTAGAAAAACTAACGGGACGCCGTGAGTTTGCAAAAAATCAAGATTGCCATGTGTCCCTTTAAGACTTCTGCTTAGGTGAGCTAAAAAGGTTCGTTGACAGAATACAGACAACAAATGTCAAACATCTATTTTAAAACATAATTTATTTGCACACACTTTCAGAAATGGTAAAACTTGAACCTGAAAGGTGAAATTTCTAAAATATTCCAAGTCATAATCTTCTATGAAGCTCTATCAAGAAACACTAGTCATAAGGTTTTCTCCTTGCTTGAGTCTGGCGAGGGTGTCAGCATATTGAAAGTGTTCACTTTTTTCATATTCGCACATGTCCAGCGCTACCACACAACTTTCCTTAACCACACGTTCTGTATCGTGTAAATATTCCTCCAGGATTTTCATACAGTCGTCAGTTGCTATAGATCCTACAAATACAGAAAAAACAACTTTTTAATGGCTCATCAACATATTACCGGTTATTTAGAGCTGCCCCAGAGATAGGGAGGGGATACAAAGAAATACGGCAATCTGCCACGCTGTTACTAACAAATTTTCTAGCTCATACGGTTTCTTTAACATGCTTGTATACTCAGATACATGGGACTGCCCAGTTTTCGTCCGAATCTGCCCACCTAAGAGAAAATGTCTTGCCCAAGAAAACACCGACAAAACTCACTGGCGCCGGTGTTCACGATAACAATAGGCAAACAACTAGAATTAAAACAAATAGTCAGCATTGGTTCTAGTTATTTTTAATGATCTGATGCAATTTATAACATACATACATCCAAATACTGGTTTGGTTGCATAACAGAAGTTGATGGAAGCAACAGGCGATACAATTTTGCCATCTTAAATTTCGCAGAAAATGTTTTTTTGTGTAGGCCACAATGTATTCGTTTATGTTAGATTTTATGAAGATACCATAATTAATTATTAGAGGTATCGTATCAATCATAAGTTCTTTCCAATTTATAATTGTTTGCAAAAATATTGACGGGCAGCCAGTGGACCAACTATCATGAAACTCACTTTGGAATGAAAATCACTTTTGTAAAGGTCTCATAACAATATCTCTTCGTGCCCATCTTGAAATTTGCGAGATGTTTAATTCAAGAACTAGACATCATGGTCCCTGTGAATTTGTCATGTGATTAGCTTTAGTAATGATAAAATGTCCTGTATATGTAATTTTAAATAAATATAGAATAACTTGGGAGACCATTCTTTCAGTATTAGACAGATACGAACGGGGAGTAAGTATTGGGAGAAATATTCTTATGAAGCTGCTTTATTATATAGTCACAGACATGTCAGACATTCAAACATGTCAAACCGCCACAAACAGACATGTCAGACAGCCACAGATATGTCAGACAGTCAAAGGTATCTCAGACAACCATAGACATGTCAGACAGTCACAGACATGTCAAACAGCCGCATACATGTCAGACAGCTACATACATGTCAGACAGCCAGAGACATGTCAAACAGCCAGAGACATGTCAGACAGTCACATACATGTCAGGCAGCCACATATAGACATGTCAGACATGTCCGACAGCCACAGCCAGACATGTCAGATAGCCACAGACAGACATGTCAGACAGCCAGAGGCATGTCATACATCCAGAGGCATGTCAGACATCCACATACATGCAAGCCAGCCATAGAAATGTCTGACAGCCACATACATGCCAAAAAGCCAGTCACAGCCATGTCAAACAGATACAGATATATCAGACAGACATGTCAGACAGCCACAGACAGATGTCACATGTCAGACAGTCACAGACATGGCAGACATCCACAGCCATGTCAGACAACCAGAGACATGTCAAGTGGCAACAAACAAGTGACTAGCCAGACAAACAATGGCATGTCAGACAACCAGACATGTCAGATAGAATCGAGAGAAATATGCCCTGTACTCACCTAAAGCTTCTGCACATTCATGCCTGACCATCGGATTCTCGTTGGCATCCTTGAGATTCTCCGTCAGCTGGGTCACGCAGGCCTCGTGTTGGATCTGACCCAGAACATACGCGATCTCGTGACGGAACAATGCACTCTTACACTTCAAACCTGCAACATTGAATAAAGTCATCATCAAGCATTAAAATAAGCCTCACGATTTATTAATCCAGTATTATTTATTAATCCAGTATTATTTATTAATCCAGTATTATTTATTAATCCAGTATTATTTTAAATCTGCTTGCATATATTTAAATACAATTTTGAGTTTTCAACTTGTCTTCATTATTCTAACAGAGGTGCCTAGGAAATTGTGTCTATAGAGTTTGGATTCTCAAATAGGTAAGTTATATATATGTAATATACCTCACTGTAAACACATTCACGGTCGACATTACATTCTCAGGTTGATAATATCCACTGGCACCCTCAAGAGGAAGTGATATTTACATAATATACTTCGTCGCCAGAATGTTTAGAAATAGTGTAGTACATGTATGTTGTAAACTTGACTGTTGTTGGTGGGATAGCTGCTTTAATGATTGAACAAATGCAATTCATGTAGAAAAACTAACGGGATGTCACGGTTTTTAAAAAATTGAGATTGTCGTGTGTCCTTTTAACCTTGCTCTTGAAGGAGACCACCTGTATTATGAGACCACCTGTATTAAGAGACCTGTATTAAGAGACCACCTGTAACAAGAGGTCAATGACCTTGAAGCTCTACTGACTGATTTTGATTTCAGGAAGTAGTCGCTACAGACTTGTTTTGTGAAAAATTATTTTTTGTTTGCTAGGCCATCTTGAATTTCCGGCCGTCCTGAAATTTTGCTAGGATCAATTAGACATCAAGAGCAACATTCCTGTGAAGTTTCATGAAAATCCGTCAAGTAGTTTCAGAGGAGTAGTCGCTACAAGTTTTCATTATATAACTCTATGTAAACAAAGATGGCCACTGGCAGCCATGTTTAACGTCGAATCAAAATAATGTTTGTCTCTGATAACCATCATGTCATGCTGATCATTTTACAAAAAGTCCCATATCAATATCACTTATAGTTTTCAAGATGTAGTCGCTACAAACTTCTTTTTTAAAAATCTATTTTTAGCTGTGACGGCCATCTTGAATTTCTGGCCGATCTGGAATTTTGCTAGGATCAATTAGACATTAAGAGCAACATTCCTGTAAAGTGTCATGAAAATCCGCCAAGTAGTTTCAAAGGAGTAGTCGCTACAAGTTTTTACTATATAACTCTATGTAAACAAAGATGGCCGCTGGCAGCAATGTTTAACGTTGAATCAAAACAATTTTTGACAAGGACCAACATCATGTCATGCTGACCATTTTAGAAAAAGTCCCATATCAATATCACTTATAGTTTTCAAGACGAGGTCGCTACAAACTTGTATTTTGAAAATTTATTTTTAGTTGTGGCGGCCATCTTGCATTTCCGGCCTACCTAAAATTTTGCTAGGATCAATTAGACATCAAAAGCAACATTCCTGTGAAGTTTCATGAAAATCCGTCAAGTAGTTTCAGAGGAGTAGTCGCTACAAGTTTTCATTATATAATTCTATGTAAACAAAGATGGCCGCTGGCAGCCATGTTTAACGTTGAATCAAAACGATTTTTGACAAGGACCAACATCATGTCATGCTGATCATTTTAGAAAAAGTCCCATATCAATATCACTTATAGTTTTCAAGAAGTAGTCGCTACAAACTTGTTTTTTAAAAACCTATTTTTAGATTTGGCGGCCATCTTGGATTTCACATCAACATGTATTTTTGCTAGGATCAACTAGACTTCATGGGCAACATTTCTGTAAAGTTTCATGAAAATCCATTCAGTAGTTTCAGAGAAGTTGTCGCTACAAAAAAAAGTTTACGGACAGACAGACGGACGACGGACGCCGCACCACGGCATAAGCTCTGCTGATCTCTGATCAGTAGAGCTAATAAGAGACCACCTGTAATAAGAGACCACCTGTATTAAGAGACCACCTGTATTAAGAGTATTAAAGGGACACTGTCCGTAAGTAAGCAGATATTGAGCATAATCAAACAACTGGCTGACTTTTATTGAGTGAAATGTATACATGAAAACATGAGGATAGACCCTAAGAAGTATATAGGAATACATTCGTGAGTTTGAGAAAAAAAAAGAGTTTTAATTATTATATGTAAATAAAGTGGGACCCACAATATTTACCTTTTCTGTGATCACGTGACTTCCATTAGCGCATTAGGTTTTCACCACAAGTATGTATTGCGAAATATGTATAGCCCGCTTAGCTCAGACGGTAGTGTTGTCGACCACTTTAAGCTCACGCACACTATTATTACGGCGAGTGTAATTTTAGTTTGGGCTGCGAGTTCAAACGCACAAAGCCGATTTACTTTATTTTGTACCGCGATTGAATTCCGTTAAACAATCTTGCTTTTAATTAGTAAATATTCAATAATGTTTAGTGTGTAATGTTTGCGAACATAATTATTGTGTGTTTTATAAGCTAAAAGTTACGGACAGTGTCCCTTTAAGAGACCAGCTGTATTAAGAGACCAGCTGTATTAAGAGACCATCATTTCAGTTCCCAAGTGAATTGTTTTAAATTAAAAAATACATCTGTATTAGGAAAACACCTCTGTTAAGAGAACAATTAAATGTACTGCTGAAGTTGTTCTTTTTCAGGGCTCAAAATTAAGCTGTTTACTGGCATTTTGTCAATTTCTCAAAATGCCAGTAAACTTTTGAGGCACTGGCAAAATTTTCCAATTGCTTAACATCCTTCAAGTTTAAATTATGGATAAAAAGTAAAACTATTTAGGCCTGCTATAGTTTCTAGGCAATCAAAAAACATTCAAAAGAGGATTTTGTTAATTGTTTGCCAGTTCATATTTTATCAATTTGCAAAAAAATGCCAGTTGACAATGCCAGTTGACAAAACTGCTAAATTTTAGCCCTGTTTTTTATGCAGTGCTCACGGAAAATATTTTTGAAAGGCAGGCCCTGAATTATTATAGACAGGCCCTGAACTAATTATATAGTAAAATATGGCAAAAAGGGACAAGCCCCAACCAGATTTTGACAAGCCCCAGGCTTGGGCTATCCATTTTGTGAGCACTATTATGATTCTAAGGTTATAGTCCCTCTGCCATTGCACCAAGTAGGAAATCCCTCTTTGGCATGGCACATTTGAGTATGGACTATTGTGCGTGCGCGTTTATTATTGTGCATCTAACTGTATGTACAGACTTCGGCTTAACGCCTCATTCGAAGGACTGGTCAGGTAGAAAATAATGTTTACGTATTTGATAGTTAATCCAAATTCAATACTGGCTGGGATAGAACGCAAGAAGACCCCTGGGTGACCAAGTCAGGGCTTTTTCAACTTATTCTGTAAAGGGGACTTTTAAACCTAAATTAGGAAAATAATTATTGGCATTTGGGATCAAACTTTTCGGGAGAAATTAGACAAATTGGGAATTCTGCATCGTTTTATAAGAAATGTGCATTGGGAAATTTGGAATGGGGACAATATTTGGCCCAGTCGCATACCTAGAAAATCCCCTTAAGTCATCCTGCAAACAATTACATTAGTGTGCCACCCATTATTGCTGTGGGTCACAACACACAGTTCAGCCATGAAAGTAGATTGTACCCGCAACTGCTTACAAAAAACAAAATATTTAACTCATAAAAAGTATATACATCGTATCTACATTATACCTTCTGCTAGAGCAATTACTGATTCTGCTGTGCCCATATTTCTCAGTGAAAACAAGGCCCTGTACCGCTCGAACAGTGGTAAACTTTCATTGAGTAATGTCCCTTTAAGTGACGGTATATCTTGCATGATACTAGGTGGCGCTGGGTCCACAGACATGTACGGATTGGATGACAGCGTCTCCTCGTCTTTCTCCCGATTCTGTAACCATTTTATTCTGTCTATGGCTATCTGACAGGTCTCGGCTACCTACACAATAATAAATGTGTTGTTTAAAATATTGGGGACACAATATGATAACTTAATCAGTGGTATTCAGCAATTAATGCAGAAACCCCTTACATATTACCAGTGCTCCAGATAATCGCATATCACGTAAATTACGTGTGTAATTATCTATTTCAAAGTACTCATTTCATTTTAATTCAGCCGTACCATCTACGAACGCAATTTTCCGCGTACGCTATTCTTTTGAAAACGGTACGTATATTGGTATCTTCCTTTTGCCTGTCGGAGTTTCCATAGTGCATAGCATACTTTTACAAGAAAATGTTAGTACCTTATTCGGACTTGACTTGTTGATGGTACCGAGTTAAATATGTATTACCCTGTACCGCCCATAAGCCTCGAACTGTGACATGGCAGTATACAGTATACTGGTATAAAATCTTGCAAAAGGTTAAGCTTAGAAACCAAAAAAATTTACCTGATGTATTTCTAGACATACTATAATATATTAAATAAAACTGCATCCTTATTTGCTGTCTAATAAAAAATACAAAAAATGCTACATTATGTTTCAAAAAAAAAGAAAGAAAAAATATAGCTTTAGAGTTTGGAGGCAGTAAGGCAAATATTGTGTTTTAGAAATAGATCTTAACACAAATGCTGACATCTTTGGACACGCCAATGAACCAGTGTACATTGTGACACCTATGCTGAGACAATCGCTAAAGCAGCTGGACAGTAAATGTATGGAAGATAATTATCTGCATAATCTAAATAATAAGTATAATCAATGTAATTAGATTTTATTTCACCTCCACAACTGGGTCTGAGGCAAACTGTTCCAGAACCTGTAACACATCGCTGCTCCCAATGGCTCCAAGAGCTTCACCTGCAACGACAATGAGCTTTAATGATGTCTGCATTTTTCCTGCCTTTAAGATAGACATTGAAGTTGACAACCAATTTCACACAAGAAGAAATTAAAATTGTAATTTTTTATATATCTAATAAGAAAAATACAGATAATTTCTTTTATACAAAGTTACTGCAGCAAACAAGCAGTTTTATGAACTATTCAAGTTGAAGAATTGTCAGCATCAAGGACGATAGTGGCGAGCACAAACAATATAACGTAATCTTGTCAAGCGTGCTGGTAGGTAAACAGAAGCTGTCAAATGATGCGTTTAACATTGGAGTTCAGTGGTACGAATGTACCAGAAGATTTAAATATAAATAAAGGCATCAAAAACATGTAACATGTTCGACTCGGGGGCAAATTACCGGAAAGGCTATACAAATTACCATTTATTTCTTAAATAATAATTTGACAGATTGATTTTGATTTTATTATTTAGTTTCATTTTTTGGCATTCTTCAAGATTGTATAGCTGCTTTTCATAGGGACGGATTGTGAGACGTCAATTAATCAACATGGCAATTACAATAGTATGTATAGAAGGATAGAGAAAAGCAGACCTGGCGTTATAGCCTTCATCTTCATCTTCATTATTTGGTTCCCTCAGAAAAGAGTATTATCCTTACTATATACATATATATTATTATAACGCTATCTCGTCTTCTCTCTATCCTTCTATACATGTACTTACTACCTGTGGTCTTGTGTACTACTGATCAAAGTATATACCATTACTCACTGGTATTTAAACAATAATTGTGTTGATATTGTGCCCAAATCATTGATAGTCTCGGAGAAACATACATTGAAAACCGCTACTAAGTTGTATGTAATTTAAATAAGTATTATTTACACGACGTAGATACTACTTTTACCACTGTGTGACTGCACGGGGAAATGAGGTAAATCTGAATTGTATAGGTGACAACTATCGCCAGATAATTGATAAATACATTTACCTGTGGATTAATTTACATGTTCGAAGTTTTCTATGTCATCAAATAAAATCTTATTCTCGCTTTTCACAGATATTGCAATGTGTGAATTGTAAATATCTATTGTTGTTTATTGATTTCGATTTAAATAAACATAAACATGTTCATGAAACAAAACCTGGCCGGAGAACTTTTAAAATAGGTCTGTGGAGCGCTGTGGTCTAATGGTAGAGCATCGAACCCAGGATCGATCCCTGGCATATGTGTTGTGTCCCTGAGCAAGACACTTTATCTGCATCTGCTTAGTACTGGTTCTACCCAGAAAGACATTGAGAGTGATTAAAATAAGTTCATAGAGCTTTCGTTAGGCCCAAAACAAACACAGGTGTTTCCTATTGCATGCTCTAAAATATAGGGTAGGTCGGTAGGCATTTTCTTTTTCTTTTATCTCATAAACCCCATACAAGTTAATGATACAACTGAAAGTTTTTCTGTGATGTCAGTTTACCTCGATCAGGGCTTTATATGACAGGGATATGACACGACAGTACAAAAGCTGTTTTCAACTGAAACACTTGTCGTCAAGGTAAGTTTATCGATTATACGCTACATTTATCGATTTTTTACTACGCTTATTGTGGCTTATCGTGGCGGTATGCGAGAGGCCTCAACGTACGGTACACCCATCTACATTGCAGACGGACATGATGTATCCATGTTTTACTAAATTATTACATATTTTATATTGCCAGAAAGACAAATAAATAACCTTTCTAATGGTGTAATTTTATTCCAAATAACTGTTAAATAAATAGGCAAAATCTCGAGTTGGAACTGAAATATATCGCATTTTTTCGTTTCTTAAAGTGTTTTCGCACATCACCGTGCGTTTATTGGTTTGGTCATCAAACATTTATTGTTTAATACATATTTAAATAAGATGCATGATTAGAAAGCCAAATAAATAACCTTTTTAATGGTGTAATTTTATACCAAATAACGGTTAAATAAATAGGCAAAATCTCGAGTTGGAACTGAAATATATCGCATTTTTTCTTTTCTTAAAGTGTTTTTGCACATCACCGTGTGTTTATTGGTTTGGTCATCAAACTTTCCTTAAAGTTTATTTTTTAATACATATTTAAATCAGATGCATGGTTAGAAAGCCAAATGAATAACATTTCTATTGATTTGTTATTTCGAACAATTTCTTCAAATGTTAAAATGGACGAGGAGATCTCGAGTCGATAAACAAAAATAAAAGCGTTGCCGCAATCAACAGGCGGTTCATTTATTGTCTAAATAATGTTTATGGGAATAACAATACAGTATATTTAAATGATTTAAGTGAGCAAAATTAACTCTTTCTACTTTTTCTATAGATGTTTGTTAACAACAACTTTTAAAACCTCGATTGCATTGTGTGAACAATTAAGAATCTTGTGATTAATGTATTCTATTGGCATAACAATCGATCGAGTAATTAACAAACACACATTTATCAATAAAAGAAGTAAGACCGGCAAACGTGGTAATTAATGATAATTCTAACAACACATTATTAAAGTTTGTTTTCTTCTCGGTTTTAAAGTCGGCTGATTTAGTCTTTTAATCAGCTAAATGTGTTGACAAAATCGAAATGCAATTATTGTAAAATACTCTCATTTCAAAGTTGCTCGTTCACATGTGTGTTCGCATTCAAATATGGAATACGGGAAAAGCGATTTTGTTAATTTTGATGATCTAGATCTGGATATGTTGTTAGGCGAGTTTACCGCGGGTGAATTTGAAATGTTGGACGATAATGTGGCAACTGTCAGTTCATGTTCTGTAAAACAACCCACTTTGCTTAAAGGTGCTTCAAAACAACCTAAACCAAAAACTTATATGTGTGATGAACATGATGAATGCTTCAATTTCTGGAATAAGGGGACATCTAAGATCAAAACACGGAAAGCAGGACGTGCAAGGTACCTACACAACTGTTTTTGCAAAATATTATGTTTTTACTAGTCCGGACAATGTAAAGCAGATTCCAGTTTTTAACCTACATAATTGTAAGGAGCCATAGAACATGATTTGTGTTTAACAACCGATTTAGTAATTAACAAACACGCACGTATCAATAAAAAAATAATAACACCGGCAAACGTGGTAATGATAATTCGAACAACACATTATTAGTGTTTTTTGTTTTCTTCTCGGTTTTAAGGTCAGCTGATTTAGTATTTTAATCAGTTAAAATTGTTGACAAAATCGAAATGCAATGATGAAAAATGCTCTCATTACCAAGTTAGTTGCAGCAAAACGTAATTGTATGTACCCTTTTCACAATTTGCGTGGGTTTTCGTGTTTTTAGCTAAGGCCTAAAAAAAAAACTTGTGTGTTTCTGGTTTCACCCTGTCAAAAAGTTAGGGTAGGTAGGAAAAAGTGTTTTTTTTAGATATATTTTTCGCATATATTATGGCATTTTTGTACTAAGGCAACTTTTTGATAACCTTTGCAATCCAGATTAGATGCTTAACAACTCTGGCTAATAATTTTTTTTTTAATTTTTTTTTTTTTTTTTTTTTCCGCTAAAAATATTTAGGGTCGGCGGTGATAAAGTAGGGTCGGTCGGGAAACCGGAAACACACAAGTTTTTTTATTAGGCCTAATTGATTTTTTTTAGTGTTTTGTTCTCAAACCAAGAAGTGTGAAATTGCGATGAAAAAAGATGACGATGTTCGTGCTTAAAAATTACCTAAATACAATTTCAATATGTATGTTATTTCTTGCAATCATCAACAGGTGTATAAGTTGTTTACCCTTCCATAAAATATACACGCTGATCCAAGAAAAAAGTTTTTTTTTAAAAATGGCCAAGTTAAAAAAAGTGTTTTTTTTGTTAAAATCAAAGTCATAAACCACTTAAAAATGACCCTATACACAATTTTAATATGTCTGTTATAACTTGCAATCATCAACAGGTACTGTGTAAGTCAAAAAAAAAAGTTTATTCTTCCATAAAATATACATGCTGATCATAGTGATTTTTCTTTTTTTTACAAAATGGCGGTTAACTTTTTTTTTTAATTAAGTCAAAATCATAACCTACTTAAAAACTACCATAAACGCAATTTCTATATGTATGTTATTACTTTCAATCGTCAACAGGAACGGTTTAATTGAGGAAAAAAAAGTTTAACCTTCCATAAATTATACATGCTAATTCACGAGGAAAAAACCACGTTCGAAATGTCCAAGTTAAAAAAATAAATTTTGTTGAAATCAAAGTCATAACCAAATTAATATCTACACCAAAAACAAAGTGCATATATTTTGTATGATAATCAGAGATCGACAAATATATTAAAAAGGTGAAAGGCGTACAAAACAAACAAACCAAAAACTGCACGAACGTCGCCCATCTTTTTTTCATTGCAATTTCACGCTTCCTGGTTTGAGAACAAAACACTAAAAAAAGCAATTAAAAACCTGCTAAAAACACAAACAACCCACGCAAATCGTGAAAAGGATACTTACAATTTCGTTTTGCAGCAACTTACCATGTTGTTTGTAATGTTTTCAACCATAAAACACGATAAATCACGGAGCGAAATCACATTCTACGTCCTAAAACATGGCGGCTAAAGTAAACGTAAAGTGAACGTACATGACCGAAGTGTTCCGAATGAGTCGACGGCAGGTGTTTGGAACAGTTCTGTCCGAGACCTGTCCCTTTAATTATCAGCCCAGCCTCGATATATTGTGATAAATCATTATTTCAGAACAAATGTTTTTTTCATAAAAACTTTTAGGGTCGGTTGGGCCACCGGAAACAGAGTGGTTTTTTTTTTGTCTTACAATCTATGAAAAAATATATAAGTTTAAACTAAATATATGTCTAATGATTTAGCCTTAACTATTATAATTAACCCTATATCATTTGCTCAGTAAAGAAAACGGATTCCTGATCAGGGTTTTGTACCCAAAATTAGGTACGAAACAACTTGGGTACGAACGTTTTACCTGCTTCATGTCTGACCATTGGTTCCTGTGATTCATCCTGTAAAACCTGAACCAGGACTGGGACAGCATATTTGTCCTGCATTTGCCCTAAACAGAAAGCAAGTTCGTGTTTTAAGAGAGCAGAGCTGTCTTGAAATGATTGCGCAATCAAATCGATGGAATCTTCTCCGCCAAGATTTTTTAATGTAAATAAAGCACGAAAGCGATCTTTTAGAGGCTTAGTTCCATCGTTTAATATTTTCCCTATCTCGGTCTTATCTGGGACTTCGGCAACTGTCGTCATGGTCAACAATTTGTCAAAGAAATAACTTCTTTTTGTGGAGAATTATATAAAATTCACGTGTGTTTTATTTGGAAAATAATTAACGGTGTCGTGAAGAACACTAAGATGTAATAATTGGTAAGTCGCACAATACCTATAAATCCGAGATATTCCTATTGAAACTTTGTTTAACCTTCCGCATTGAAATCAAGTCAACCAAGCAAGTTTCAGCCGGTTTGGCGAAAAAACATAAATTAAAAGGTATATTTACAAACACCAAAACCCCCTTAATTATACATGTGTGTTAAACTATGCACCGTCCTTTTTTATTCCGAACTTTGAATCGAGGAGAAAATGAACACGGAACACCTCGGTCATATTATCAAGTTAATTTAATATTAATTTCTGACTTGTGACAGGGTCACTATACATTAACTTTTTATATATCGACCCTGCTTATGACAAGGACCCTGCTTGTGACAAGCAGCGACCCTGCTTGTGACAAGCAGCAAGTGATGCCAAAAAGTGTAACTGGCAGGCGCGTAGCTGCCTATATGCGAGTAAGCGGCTGAATCCACATGATTCTGACAATAGCACCTCAGAATGCACCAGATTGCACCATTGTTTTCAAAATTTCCCGGACCCCACTAGCACAATTATGAATCCACATGAATAGAGGGCTAGCTATGCCCCTGACTGGTGCATCAAATACGTTTATTAACAACATGATGTCAGGTAAGCGTCAACTTTATGACTGCTTGAACAAATTTGCAGGAATAAATTCGGCTAATCAATTATAGTGGGCACTTTAATCGACCTAATCCGCCCAGAATGATATCTGCAAGTAAGTATGCATGCTACGGGCTTGACAGGCCGAGACTACTGCGGATCTGGATTTTGAGCGGATCTGGATTTTGAGATGGAAAAGTGTGGTGGAGTTCTTAAACGATGGGCTAGGGGTCGGGGACTGGAAATGTTTTGGTTCATGGAATTTGGTGAATTCTGATGCGTTTTCAGAACATCTTTATTCAGTAATCCAAATCATGATGGATCAGGCAAGCATATGTTTAAACTACGCTTACTGGATTTGTGAGTGTACTGGTTGACGTAGTCTCATTTATTTGACGTACTTGGGTGCTTTTTTTACATACGGACGATTATAGATGCACCCTAGACGGTGGACAGCCTATATCCAAAATCGTCTCGCAGTTCGTAGACGTGTATTTTATGCACTATAGTTGACGTAACCCTGGAACCCTGACCGAATGGTTAGCATACTTGCTACAGACTCTCGTCCCACAGGTTTTGATCCCAGAATTAACACCTGTACGAGGGGTGTTCCGTAAATAATGCGATTGGTATTGATACTAGAATACTTTAATCATTTTTGATCAATTGTTTTTGCGATTTCCTTCAAAGTACTCCCCCTTAGACGAAACACACATTTTGAGCTGCGCAATCCACTTCTGAAAACATTTTTCGTATTCATGAACAGGTACACCCATAAGACACTGGTAAACAGCAGATCCCAGGGCATTCCTCGAGTTATATCTCTTCCCAGATAAGTGATTTTTTAGTCTTGGGAAGAGAAAATAGTCGCAGGGGGCCAGGTCTGGCGAGTAAGTGGGGTGCGGGAGAACAGTGATCTTCTCTGACTCCAAAAAGTCCGTTACAATACAGGCTTTGTGGGCGGGCGCGTTGTCAATCAGAAGATGAACATACTTCAGACCTGTTATGGGGCGACACTGTTTGTAGTACTTCTTCAATTGTTTCAGTATGATGTTTTTATAAAACCGTCCTGTGACAGTTCTGCCTTTTGGCACCGCCGTCTGTATGGCGGGACCGTTGGTAGTGAAAAAATTAGTATACAGAACCTTCTTAACAGTTTGCGTTCATTTGGCAATAATTGGTAATTTCATATTTTTCGTGGCCCAGATTCGATTAGATACTTTTCTTTTTGGCTCATAATAATGGACCCACGTTTCATCACCCGTAACTAAATTCTCAAATGATTTTTTGCTGTATTTCAGATACATTTTCAGAAGTTTTTTCGCTGTTGTAACCCTTAACCTCTTTTGGTCCTCTGTCAGCAAATGCGGTATCCATCTTACATTTATTTTCTTAACTTTCAGATGCTTTTTCAAAATTAGATGAACTCGTGCTAACGACAAGTTTTTCATCCGAGCTAATTATCTTACTGTGTATCGAGCATCAGTTTTCAGGATTTCAAGGATTTTTTCAACGTTTTTCTTGGTCGTTGACATTACAGGACGACCAGGGCGAGCAGTATTTTTCAAGCACTGTTGCCCGGATTTAAATTTGGCCACCCACCTACAAACAGTACTATACGACATTTGACCATCCCCGTAAATGTCTGACACCTCTTGGTGAATGTCTAATTTCAAGCACATTTTCTGCTCATTTGCCAGTCATTTTGCATATAGTGTAACAAATACGCTATAAAGCAATGTACATTGCACCAAGGTCAGCGAATGTATGAATGAGATTTTTACCTTTGACACGCATCAGTGATCACTCTAGCGATATGAAGTGGTTTCATGTAAATATTGCTTGAGTTCCGCGAAATAATACAGCAGTCGCATTATTAACGTAACACCCCTCATACACAAAAACAAGGAGATCCTGCAGTGTGAAATTATGCCATCCTTTGGAGAGCATGTAAAATCTTCAGTCCCATGTGCAGGTAGAGCAATATCCCAGGTGCATGGCAACCTGTACTCAAAGTACGCAGTTGCTTTCAAATTGTACCCAAAATTAAATTAAAAGGTCCAAAAATGCAATACAAACTAGAAAGTCGCGTCCGGGGTGTGTGGGTATGAGTGTAGGTACTTTTGTCTCCCTGGCTAAGATTTCAAATGAATATTCATTTAACTGGACATTGATCTACTGGTTCTATCATATCTCAAAATAGTAACTGTGCATGCATCTGTTGTATGTATGTCTTCCTCTCGCGCAGTTTATACCACGCAAGATTTATTAAAGTTGATTAACTAATAAATTGATAGGGCTTAACTGTTTTGTCTTCTAAACCAGAAAGAGTCCGGTAAAACATATATATACTTCAGAGACAAAATGGGCTCGATGTTGTTGTTGAAATACCCCTAGACTGCACCAAACAATAACCGATGATCTAGTAAAAAAAATCAGAGGGTGGGGAGTGGCGGAGCATGCCCCCAGACCCCTTAGATTTGCGGATACATCCAAAACACTCAATCTACCACCCTGTATCTTGTGCACATTTAAGATATCGCTGACTGAATCAGTCCCAAGTCCATCATTTCGGTCGAAATCGATAAAACCGACAATCGATAAAACCGACAATTTCCGTAGCCCTGATGTATATACATATATATACGAGTTTATATAGTTTTTAATCTTTCACCACCATATGTCACATGCTAAAATCATAAATCTTTTATATATAAAATGTAATGGAATACATAATTCTTATTGATTGGCAAACTGTGTCAGGATATTTAATCGGGGAAACATGGTTTCATCATAAATGGAGTCTGCTATAAAATTTGCAGTAACTCTGCAGTTATTCCCATTAGAAAACCTTCTATGCCCATTCTCCCTATTTTATCTTGATACAGTAAATGAAGGATGCATCTGACATATGTAAATTCCTGTTTGGTGCCATATAACCTTTCTTGTGTGGCCAGAGTAGCTCAGTGGATAATACCTTGCCAGGCTTTGGAGCTACAGACCTCTTCCTGCATATGTTGACTCCCTGGAAGAGGCATGTCTAACGGGAAACTTCATCCTTTATTTCGTTTCCTTCTGAGGTTGCTGTCCCTAAATAACCTAATACGATGTGTTAACAGGACATAAAACTCCATTTCATATACAAATTGAAAACGACCGAATAAAGAAAGGGACTGTAGAAAACAATTCTTGTCAAAACTCCTATGTCTGCTGTATTTTATATTTTAAATTTATTTTCAGAAGATGCCTATCAAAAAGATAATTGACAGCTTGCCAGCCCCTGGGACCAAGAAGGATATCCCTGTTGTGTTCCATGAACCACATGTCGAGTCCGGTTTTCGCCTTACCCATCAACCATGGCATTACTATCTGCTCAGTCTCTTCCAGAAGCATAATGAATGCATGAACGCTTGGACGCATCTACTTGGCTGTCTCTTCGCTATGAGTAAAATTTATAAAATCTCCGAGGAGTTTGACGCGTATAACGACCCATGGATGTATCCAATGTTGGCTGGTTCCATCACCATGATTATCATGTACACGTGCAGCTTCGCGGCACACACGTTCCACAACAAATCGGAACAACTCCACTATACATGCTTCTTTATAGACTATGCGGGCATAGGCTTGTATGGACTGGGGAGCACAATCATCCATTACTTCTACTGCACAGACGCCTCTCTCCTCGACACAGTTTTCCACAAATACGCTATCCACGTGGGTATACTTTTGGCAGTTATTGTTTGCTTATTTTGTAACCATTCCAAAACAAAGTATTCTCGGCCGTATCCGTTTACGCGGAAGATTTGGCAGCTGTCGTCTGTTATTTCTATATACATGTGGCTGATTATACCAATCCTGCATCGAATATTTCTATTCCTGCGACATCCATTAGACAACACGTGGGACCCAAGTATGAACCATCACACTTCGCAGATAATGTGGTTCATGGCTGCCGGATTCTTCTTCGGATCGGACATTCCTCAACGTTTTTTTCCGGGGAAGTGTGACTTCCTGTTTCATGGACACCAGATATTTCACGTTTGCATCATGTTTACGAATATTAAACAGATCGACGGGATGTACTACGATATCATCAACAGAATGGACCAAATAAAGAGTCAGCAGGATGAACCAACGTTCTGGACCACTTTCGGCGCGGTGTTCATCACAATTTTAGCAAACGCAATCGTCGTGTCGGTGTTCCATCAGAGGGCGAAGCAAAGGATAAAGACGGAGGCACAAGCTAGAAAAGACAGAAAACCGGTTGAGTAACAGTAAATTTACACCTTTAATAATATACAGTCAGGGGAGAAACTTGTTTAAGTTATAATTTGTTTTAATAAAATTACTTTTATTCTTTTTCTTCATCTTGTAATTATAGCATAGAATTTTTTTACATTTTTACCAGTAAAATTATTGGGATTTCTGAGTGAAAGAATATTCATAACTGCCAGATATTAATAACTAACTCCAAACACAAAAATGACTAACTGCGACATTGCGTTATGACATCAATAACATGTTGGTGACGTCGACGTTATCTTCAGATGACGCTAAATAAAGCGAATAATTCTGGTTAAAATCATAGGTAATCTGATTAAAAATGTAATGAATAGATTATTTAACTGTTGTGATCCATTATAGGTAAATCCTTCACTCGATGGTAGGCGTGTGTTGTTTTTTCACTCACTCCTATCATCTTGTAAAGGATTTCCTTATAATCAATCTTAACAGTTAAATAATCTCTATATGTTCAGCCAATTAGTTCTAGAATTGAAAAATGATTATGGGTGCCAGATAATAAATACTTGTGAAGTAATATCTAATCTCCTTCGAATCTACCATAGTCATTTTACCAACAAGCCAATTATTTTTGAATTTGATCCGAAATAGGTGTTATATTCAATGGGCTTGTTTAACATTGTTCAATTGATGGGTAAAGATATGTTAAGTTCAATGCCTCGTCTATGTTGGAAAAAATTCCATTAATCTCGGAAAAATCTTGCTGACCTTTTGATTACGTTTGAACATGGTGAAAATGTAATCCTGTTTAATACATGTATAACTCCAGCAAGATATTTTGCAAATTCCAAAAGGAGCTAGCTGATAACGTAAACAAGTTACTTTCAAAAATAACCGAATAAGTTAGGTTAACAGTTACACCCCTGACTGTTAAAGAGAGAGGTTGAACGGTTTTCTCATAAAATATGTAGGTAATATTAATTAGAGTTCTAAATTCTAAGATGAATGGACCAATGGTACAAAAACAAATTTGCTGAAGAGTAACATTAATGGTAATAGACTGGTTATATGTTTTACATGTTTTTTTCCTTAATTGGACTTGTCTTTTGACACAGTAATCAGCTAGTAATGTTGTAACGTAAAGGGAAGTAGTCACACAGCCAAACAATCATTGTCATTTAGAGTTCTGAGAAACTTCGCAAAATGTGAATGAATTATTAATATCCGATGATAAACAAAGAAGATATGACCATTTGAAGGTTTTTCTAAAATAGATATGGAGTCGCCATTTTGAGAACTGTGGGATGTCATAGTTCTAAATAACCATATATATGGCATATTTAAAATAGAAAATCACTGCAACTGAATGCAAAATCCTTTACTGGCCACATCATGCATTATTACCATTAAGTATACATATTTTTTAAACACTTGCTGTAATTTTTTTTCTATTAAACAGTCAATTATCATATTCATAGATATTCCATATATGGTCATTTAGAACTGTGATGTCATAGCTCTCATAATGACGTCATGGCTTCAATATCTGTTTCTACAGAACCTTCAAATGATTAAATCTTCTTTGTTTATCATCCAATTTTATAATTAGTTCACCCTTTTCAAAGTTTTGCAGAACTCCCAAGAACAAAGATTGTTTGACTGTGTGGCTACATTCCCTTTAAAATCTGTGACATTTAGAAAATGAGTAATCATATTGTATTGTAAAAAATAGTTGCAGGGCTTTTTTTCGGAAATAGGGGAAGAGGCCCAGGCCCTTCAATAGGGGGGAAAAGCGCGAGTTAAAGGGGAGAATGTGATGTCGTGATATACTTTAGTGGGAACAATGTATTGGGCAGAAATTGATGATTTGGGTGTACAAATATGCAAAAGAGGTACATTTTAGGTAAACTGTCTTCTATAAATTTATCCCCATTTTGAGAAAGTTATAGGAAGAAATAATGTTAAGCAAGGGGAATTTTCTCAACCAAAGAGGGGAAAAAGGAAGTTTATTTTGCTAGGGGAAGGACTAACATCGTGCCCTGTTTATGAAGGGAAAAAAAGCCCTGAGTTGCAACGCATTTTCTGCAAAATACTTAGTCTACTATATACAAAATTGCTACATGTACGAGAGTCATTTTAACAAGAAGAGCATCCTCTTGTTCTTTGTTAGTTTGAATGTTTCTCGAGTAGTCCAAGATGGCATATTCCTCGAGTCGAGCAAGTTTGTTTTTGATCGACATTGAGCTCTTACACCAGTTAAACAAATTTTTTGTTTGTTTTTTTAACAGTATTAGCATACATGTTATACTGAAGCCTGTTGTTCAGGGCGCTTGTTTCAGACAAAATATTTTTTTACTTTCAGATAAAATTCAACTTTAATCCCCATAACAAGTATATCACTGATAATAGACATTTTTAGTGGTAAATAAATATACTTTACTTTTTCAAATCGGTTGTGAAATAAAAGTTTCATGTATGAAAGTTCTTTTTGATACAGCATTTTCCGGCAATGCAAAATTCTGCTGCATCAGACATTAGAAAATCAAAAAAAAATCAGTTTGTCAAAAAATGCTTTTCTTGTGTTGGACAAACATGAATTAAGACATGCTGAAAGTTTTATAGCAAACTGTTAGTATTATTAAGTCTTACAAAAGTTATTCAAATTTCTTAATTTTCTGCTGTCCCAGCAACGATAAGTTTACATGAGAAAGGAACATTTTGGCTGTAAAATATCTATTTCTCAACCAATTATCAAAACTAAAGAATTTGTATTTACCACTTAAAATTCCGGTTCCATTGACGTATAATTTATTTAAGTATTATACTTGTGTAATTACTGAATAACTATTGGCTGAAACATACGCCCATAATACATTTAAATTTCAGAATGGAATTTGTTTTTATAATTACATGTTACGATGTATATGTTAGGTAGCCATGGGAACAAATCTACAGAAATTTATCTGTTCGTTTTAATATTTTAGTTCATTCTGCCTTGATGGGTTTTACCCCCCACCGTTTCAGTCAATTGTCATATCGTTAAAATTCTAACCATATTGTTTAGAACTTGGTGAAAATAAAAAACTTTTTTTTCAATACTGAGATGCCAGACATCGTAAGGTACATTTATATATTATATCTTGCTGGTCAAGGGTCAAGATTTCCTTTATAGTCTAGTATGATGTCTGTTGTAGATTTTTTATTTGTAATTTAAAGGGACACACCGCAATCTTGATTTTTTTTTGAACTCCCACCATCCTGTGAATTTTTCTACATAACTTGTATTTTTGCAATTATTAATATTAATAATTACAACAGTCCAAAGAAAATTATTTTTAATATTACTAAATGTTGATTATATTAAATCAATAAATATTTAAACCTATGGTAATGTAAATACTGAAGAGAATTGTAAAACACAAAATTGTATTATTATATATGCAAGCAGGTTTAATGTCCATAACGGGGTCTGAGTATTAACTTCCATACCTCATCCAACCCCTTCTCCAAGAAGCGAAAATGGGGTTGGCTGGGGTATGAAATAAAAAAACACACTTTATTTTCAGCTCAAAAAGTTTGCATATTGAAAAATTAAAACATTTAATAGGTAATTTTAAACACGTTATCACATTTTTTTCGGTAAAACATGTTTAAACGTGTTTTATTGTCGAAATATCCGTTATAAGATCCGACTAATATAAGCTTTCCCATCGCTTAATGGAATTAAGGCGGGATCACGTAATGCAAAATGATACTGCATTAATGAACTGATTTTAAAGCTTGATACAATTTCATAATGGCCGTATGTCCCTTTAAACCTGTTTTTGAATGACACATATGGAGTAAATGACATAGAGTATATGACACAAATGCTGTAAATATTTTGTTTGAGTTTTGTTTGATAAACATTGTTGGGGTTCCTGTTTGTGTAAGAAAACATTTGTACAATTTCTATTGTTGGATTTTTTCCAGTTTAAAGGGACACATGGCAATCTTGAGTTTTAAATCAGGCATTAAAATTAGTAGAGCGATTTATTAATCCTGTATCATTTTGACTTTAAAACTGCTTCCATATAATTAAATGAAAAATAAAAAATTCTATTTCCTTCAATATTCTACATATTTTTTAAATATATTATTGGTGCAATATTATTAAAGTCAATAATATGTAGAAACAATTTGCTTTGAACTATTCTAACAATTAACATTAATGATTGAACAAATTCAATTTAAGAGAAAAACTAACGGGACGCTGTGAGTTTCTAAAAAAAAATCAAGATTGCCATGTGTCCCTTTAAAGGTTAACAATGTCAGTTTTCCATATTTGCCCCCATTTTCAAAGGACCAGAATGGAACACTTCATTTTGTTATACCACTGTCATTTCGAGGATGTATTTTTGCCGTTTTTCATAAAAAAATAACTGCTTTTCTACAGCAATAATTTATTTAAAATGGAGTGTAACTTTAATGGGACACTTGGGCGTCTTGATTTATTTTCACACAAAATCATTTTCCCTTGCTGTTATAGTGTAGTATGAGGCCCCCCGTTCATATTCATTTTGTTATTTTTTATCCTGCTCATTCAAGGTCTTTATCATGACTCCACGTATGAAAATGTGGAAACGTGGCTCCATTGTAAATGGAGTGTCTGCTATATAATTTGCAGCAACTCTGAAGTTCTGCAGCTAAGAAGGTTCTAGGACCATTTTCCGTATTTTATCTTGATGTAAATGGAGGATGAGCCTGGCACATTCATTCCTGTTAGGCGCCATATAACCTTTCATGTGTTGTTGCGCCTAACCCAATTCAATTCAGTTTTAGTGTATGTTAACCAAACAGTTTTATAAGCACTTTAATTTCAAAATAACGGATTTCCGTATCGGGAAATACTGGTTTAATCTAGTCAGAATCTGAACTTTTCAACTTTTACGTCTTTTATTCTAACATTAGCACAATGTATGCCATTTTATAATTCATAGCTACTTGTCAATTGATAAGAGAAAACCTTATGATGCGGTTTAATTTAATCTTATTTTATTTCATAAAACAAGCGTAACAATACAAATTTCAACTTTTTGAACTAAAGAAGACCCTTTTGTAGACGTTTGGTTTTAATGCGTGAACTTGTGTAAAAGAAATCTCTTAGATTGCATTGTGTCCCCTTAAGAACTGAACATATTTTTGTGGGCATTGCTCATAAAAAGCTTGTTTTGTGATATTACTTTTAAAATCAGACAAAATTTAATATTGATATCAACCAAAACAATTCTTGCAAACCCATGTGACTTAATTTAGAGCCTCAAAAATGTGAAGCTTAAGTTCATTTCAATGTGTTTGTCTGTAAAACTGATGAAATGCTTAAGAAACAGGTTAGCCAGTATTGGAAATTTGTTTAATGGTCAGACAGCCTGTAGCCAGCCATAAAATTTAACCGAGGCAAACACCTTCCTGTTGATTTCTACATGTGATTTCCTGCATTTTAGTGCACTCCCAGATAGATTTTCAGTTTTAAGTTAGGACAAATATATTCAGGTCTATTTTATTTGATATTCCATTAGAATTTCTACTTCAATGTTTGGTACCTTCCCAAAATTCTGCCGAGGAAACTGCCTCGTTGTGCCACTCGTGTTTAAACGCACCACAAAACAAAATTTGAAACAATAATAGAGCTGAAATATATATATTTATCACATAACTTACGGTGTGGGTGTGGAATAACACCATTCTATATTTTCGATATAACACTAGTTATAATAAGCCTTGTATCGCTGTCAGAAAAATCAATAATGATTATGATCCAGTTTCCACGGTTTATGTCGGTTTCGCTTGTTAAAGCGACAGGCAAAATGCAAAAAAGTCGATATGTGAGTTATGTGATGAATAGAATCTAATGTTCATTCTCATTCATTATTGAATTTATTAAACTTTGCATTATATCATTTTGCCAACTCGTTTAATAAATTCAATAATGACTGAGAACTCATGTAAGATCCTCTATATATATCATCGCAAAACAGTTTTTTCTATACTTTGGGAATATAACCCATACCGTAACAGTTCTGATTTTAGCGCGATTTTTCAATAAAATAGAGACCAATAACGGCTATTAAGACAACCAACAAACACTGTAAAATTAAAAATGTCATTACAGTCAACCCTATCACTATATGATATAGTTCCTATTATTCAAATCACAGACATGTTAATAAACAGATAGGAAACTTCCTATCTTAACCAATGAAGTAACCAAACTATCTCGTGGCACCTTCACTTTTCCTTCTATTTTCTCTCTCAATTATTCAATACATTCAAAAGATTCATAGTGAATAGCAAAATGAGATTATAATTATTTATTTTTATTTTCAAAATAAGACCTTTTATAAAAAGATGTTTAAAGTTAAAAATGTCATAATTTTTCGCTTTTCTCTTAAAACACAAGGTTTTGACATAGTCAAAGTTTCCGTCAAACTTCTTTTTTGCACTAAATGTAAGAGAAAGCAAAACACTATAATTGAAAAGAAAATTAAATTTGTGATGGGATTTGGCATGAATGAAACTTGTATCTATAAAACTCTTCATGATATGTGTGTTTAAAGTTGGGAAATATTTTGTGAAATTTTCGCACTGTGCCACGTGCAATTTAGATAATTTTCGTAGTGTCCAGTCTATTTGTTATAAGGTCTGTGTTCAAATCAAAATACTATTAATACGCTATTACATGCCATAGATCTGCACACATTGTCAGGAAGTTTTCATTGTTTTACTTTTTATCTATTGTTTTATCTGTAACAAAATCCTTGTATATTTAATTGCTGTTTTATTTATTGATAGTATATTAGTTTGTTTTACATGTTATTTATGATCTTTCACAATTATTGATCTGCAAGTATGTTTTTTCTTGGATTTGATGTTAACCCTTAACCCGCTAAGCACGACTATAATAGCCTTTGCATCCATTGTAAACCCAGATCAGCCTGTGAGTAACTCGCCCCTTTGTCACATAAATGGAATGGTCTTAATTCAATTCAATTCAAAGAAAGAACAGTCCATTAATTATATATATGTAGTGGGTTAACGGTTAATATATAATGTTTCAGAAACACTTTGATGAGAAATCAATATCAAACATGGGTCACTATGCCTGACCTTGACATACTTAATGGACAGAATATGATTGACCTTGACCCAATTAATGAGCAGCTTAATTTAATATTTAAAAAAATCCAGATTGCCGAAAGTCCCTTTAAATATATTTTTCAATTGACTTTTGTTCCAATATCTTACTAACATTTGACAAGAGGATATGTATTGAGCCACCTTTGCAATGATAAGGGTAACATTCACAATATTTTTATCTCAGACTTTTGTTTTAACAGTTGTAAATAGGTATTTAATTAACATTTATTGTGTTGGAAATGTCTCATCAAAAATGATGTTATCATTTCGACAGTGTAGATATAACATGAGTGCAATTAATTCAGAATGCTGTTCATTGCATTATCATATTTAAACCATGATTGTTTTTGTGTCATCTGCTTAGGATGGCAGACACTTAGGAATGACTTTGTCCATAGTCTGTCGTCGTCCGTCGCACTTTATCCCACAACCTAACCTTGGCCATAACTTGAAATGCATTTGACTTATGTTCATGAAACTTCACACACACCTTCATCTTACCTCAAGAAATGTCGTTAAACATGTCCAATAACTCCAACTTTCATTTTGGCAGAGTTATGTCCCTTTTCTTCAGGTTGGAAGGTTTCGGCTCATTTTCCATATTTTATCTTGATGATAAAAAATGTATTTATGTTGTCAATTACATTTTTTTTAATTGAAGTAAAATATTATGCTTACTAGATATTACTAATAAGGATAAAATGTTAAAATTGTTTCCTAAGCAATATCCTAACTGTAGGATGTTCATTCCTGTTAGGCGCCTGTTCCTGTTAGGCGCTTAGGCACCTGTTCCTGTCAGGCGCCACATAACCTTTCATGTGTTGGTGCGCCAACAAAAAACATTCAATTTATTTTCAGTTATCATTTTCATTGACATTTTTGATCATCAACATTTTCCATTCCAACACGTTATGATTTAATAAGCTGTTACAGGGTCGTACAATATCATTCATTCATTTATTCAGTTATAATGAAATTCCTAGGTGCGTTTGCCAGCATGTTGGTAGATGACTTTTTTGTATATTTTCTAAACCTCAGTTTGACTGACATATATGTATTTTTTGTGTCTCAGAGTACTTGTATTCCTGGTCTGCATTGATATTCCAATCAAATATATTGCCATTGTCTCTATACAGCTCCGTCACCGGTCCACCCCTTAGGTCAACATCTTAGTACAAGCCCTTATCAAATGTTTGATTTATTTTGAGAGAGGAAACTGTTGCTGTGACATCCGTCTATAACCGATACATATCTGCTACAATGTGTACATATCTGCTATACATGTTTATTATATGATTGATATGATGAAACGAGGTCTTTCATTTACTTCTATTTTCTACCCTCATGTATAACGTTATATTTATACAATCATTATTTCAGATATTTTTATTTGTTTTTGTTTTGTTTTGTTTTGTTTTTCTTATATTTCTGTTTATTGCTGTGCTAGGTTGTATTGTATTTGCTTATCTATGGGCCGCAATATCGTCACTATGGGCCGCAATATCGTCACAACGTCGCAACACGATTAGAACTGGTTGTTCATGGAAGTACATTATATAATACAGTGTTCACAGACAGAGTGTTGTTCCTTATTTTTACACTTCCTCTTGTCTATATACTTTTATCATGCGCAACTATTTTTTCTACCATACAAATACTGCTACTGTCTACTAACCTAATATTTTCCGCCCAACTGCTGTATTATGCTAGTGGCTACACGCGCTATTATTCGATGACTTCAAAAGTCAGGACATTTAAACTACAAATATACACAATATGTTTTATGCTTATCAATTTAGAAATGCAATAATTATCAACAAAAAAAGTATTTTGCATTTATTATCGATATTAAATTTACTTAAATGCTGAAAACATTTTTTTTCCAAAGTTACTATCCTCTATTTGTATTTTGACGGCAGCAGACGTAAACTGTACATTTCCATTGTTTTTCAGGTAAATTATTTATTTAAAACAGTTGCATGATACATTTTTTTACATGCTTAGTAACTTAGAATTTCAGTTGTATTTTGGCTCGTGTCGAAAAGTGATAAATACTCGCCAGAATTCTTATATATACAGTATATATATCAATGCGCATCTTTTCTATAACATTTCAGGAAATGTATCAAATGAGTTTTTGTTAAACGGCTGATCAACACTTCATAGGTTATTTTGAGTCTCCCAGAGAGAGAGAGAGAGAGAGAGAGAGAGAGAGATAGAGAGATGGGTTGGGGGATACATAGGACTCCAGGAACATTTCCCTATCCTTTACTATCTTTTCCTCACGTGCTCGGAGTAAAGACTCTGACACACGGTACTGCCCGGTTTACGTCCCAATCCGAAGGAAGTGTCTTTCCAAGAACACACCGATAAAAATACAACACAAAAGTGCCGCTGAGGCTCGAACCTATGAATCAAACGTGCTATCCACTTGGCCATCTCCGCGCTTTGTAGTTGGTCAGATAGGGTTATGCGGTAATGAGCATACAGTTGGTTCCCGGTTCCCGATTCGGCTCGAAGAAAGAACTGCCTTCTGGGTGTGTTTAGGCCTGCACAAATTGTGTGGAATATTACTTGATGGTTAGGTGACATAACTCTGAAAAAGAAAATCCTACTTTTTCATTTTACCGAATTTATAAAATAATATTTTTTCCATGAAACTGGGACATGTGCAATGTGAAAATCAAGGTGCTAGTATTCAACTTCTCACTGGGTTTGAATCGGGAACGAGGAACCGTAAACCAGGAACCAGTTCCTAGTTTCAGTTCCTGGTTCCCAATTCGATTCGAATAAGGAACCGGGAACCAACTTTATGCTCGTATCGCGATATCTAGTCGGTCCTTGATGAAACTTTCATGCGGTAACCGAGCTAGATAGCCGCCACCAGAGTCGAGTAGAAAAGTGTGTGATCCTCCATAACCATATTGGACATCTACGAATGTAATCGGCATGACATGTAATTGGTCATAGAATAAACTCGTGTTGATCCGGCTATCAACCAAGATGACCGCCACAGAACAATAGTGTACTGGCTCGTCTGAATTCATGAAACTTAACAGAATCAACTGCAGGTGATTGTAAGTTGGTCCTTAGTGATAGAGAAACTCAATTTCCTGCTAAATTTAAGATGGCAGGCACAGATAGAATAGAAAATTGTGTGATTTCTGCTCTAGAACTAGATTAGGGATTCGATATGGGGAATTTTGTGATCTGTTCTCTTCTAGAACCACTATAAATAAGTATTCGATATGGGACCTTTACCAAACGATTTGCAGTATATGCAGTGGATACATTGTGAAGTTCATGTTGAACTGGCTTTCAAGATGGCTGACAGTGGCCATCTTTGTTTGTTTAGACTTCTTTGGATATGTCTGTCCCACAACTTCTATACGTTTAAGATCGGCTCTGTGGCTCATACTGGGTTTAAAACCTGTTTCGCCTCTCGGGTTCGAATACCACCTGGGAGTTCGACCTGTCAAGTGAGAAAGTGTCGATTTTTACGGGTGGTGGGATGTATACAGTACTGTCTACCAAGGAAAAATGGGATGGTCTTCCTCTACCACAAAAACAGTCGACTGTCATATATGGCCTAACATGTGCTGAAAATGACGTAACAACACCATTCAACTCATTAAAGGTGACCACGATGGTTATCAACTCTAAATATGTAATCCTAAATAACACGTAACTTCCTGAAAAATCCAAGATGAGCATTGCCAAAAAAAATAATAATATGTATACTGAAAAGAAAAAGAAACGCAACCCGGGAATTTCCACTATATATTGTATATACTGCACACTTAATTCCATATATATTCCAAGGAAATCCCAAGATGTTTTGTTAAAAAGAAAGAAAGTTGCAGTTATTTAGAGAAAGGGCACAACCGTGATGTTGTAGACATTTTAATCACAGTACATGTAGTAACTAGAAATTCATAAATGTTGAAGTTTCTCTTTGAAAAATTGAGCCAGTTCAGTACTGTATTTGACGTAAAGAGTTTTACAAAATTTTGCATCCTAAGTTTGCGCCAAACACGTACTCTTGTCAATAATGAAGCTTTGCAGGAATACTATTTGCTGTGTTACGTGTTGTTTTACTATTTTTTCCGAAAGGAAAGATCTTACGTAGCCATGTACCATTCGATTAACAGCAGCATTGTACATACACTATATAGCGGAAATTCCCGTGTCGCGTTTCTTATTCCTTTCAGTATATATAAAAAAATGACTAACATTGAGACAGTTGGATTGGTCCTTATATAGTTCAACTTCCTCAGCATTTCAAAACTATACTGAGCAAAAATAGAAACGTCCCCAACTTTACCCATAGGTTTAGACACAATGGAATTATATTTTATTTAATCTTATATGCCAATACCTTTGTTTAAAGGCCAGCAGCCATGGAAACAATTTTCTTTGAATCAAACTTGTGGCCAAACTTATTCCCCTTGATTTGGTTTAAACAGCATTTCCGGGTCTTGTGGTTAAAAGTTTGAGTTAACACAGTTTTGTTATATTGAAATAAACAGAGAATGACCTCATCACCACAAAAACAGAGAAAATACGCTGATCTTTTCACTCAGTTTTGCGCCATACAGATTTCAAGAACCATATTTTCAGATTACCTCCCTTTATAATAAAAAATATAGAGATTTCGCAAATTGAATCAAACATGTTTTAGCAGAAACAGACAAACTTTGATTTTTGGTGATTATTAATATTGATCAGAATGATTGAGTGATACGTATAAAATGATGAATTTGTATCTAGACTGGTTTACAAAGTGTAACAAAGTCAACCCTATGCAAATCACAGCTTAAATTATCATTTTGGTTTGTTTTGATTTTACACTTTTGTTGTATTTTTACACTCCTCTTCCCACTGACAGCTTGTAATCTGCTGGATTAAATTACATAGGCACACCTCCAAATATAATCGCTAGTATACTAGCGAATGTTGGGGGTTTAAAAGAGGGACGTTTCTATTTTTAGCTATAAACAAACCTGAACAGTTTGTCATCGCTATAGTACACGGGTACTAAACACCGTGTACTAAACATTGACTCTAGCACATTTTTGAGGTATATGAAAACGAGAGTCGATGACACTTCCGAGGTAGAGACAAAGATGAAAAAACAAAATAAAGGTGAGTTCAGCTCGTTGTTTTTCATAATATCATTAATCCAACGATTTATTTCAAAAATCGGGGAATGCTATTCCAATTGTATGTGTTCAAAGTATGTCTAAGTTGCAAAAATATTACAAATTATTGTTTAATTTCACGCCTAGGTCTTTTATAAGATTGGAAGTTGTGTGTGTTTTCTTTGACAGATCGTACTTTTTCGGTGCCTAATCTTATTTATTCATGAAAGTCTGGTGTTTTAATAGTGGAGATGAAAAGGCCATAATGTAATTATTAAACAGTAGACATTTTAAATCAGAAAACAGAGTATTCCCGTCAGTTTTCTACATAACTTTAATAATCAATATTTGCAAGGATTTGTCAATATTTACAAATCCTTGATATTTGCAGTCATTAATAATAATTATAAGCATAGTTAGAGCAAATTGTTTTTACATATTACTATTAACTGTTGATTATATTGCACCAATATGTTTACACATCTGGTTGAATAACGAAGAAAATTGAAATCACAAATTTTCTTTGTAATTATATGCAAGCATGTTTTAAAAGTCAAAATGATACAGAATTAATAAATCGAGGTTCCAGTTTTAAAGTATAACACTCAAGAATACCGTTTTTATGACATTTTATTTCCCTTCTTTTTGTTGTTGTTTTTGACAACATGATACTTGTAAAATACTTTAAGATGTTCTTCTTCTAACAACATGACAACATATCATCTTCTTCTCGCCGCTGTGAGCTCGAACTCCACTGGGTTCTTGTTCTAGTGACTTGTAAGTGTGAAAATGTCGATTCTTACGGATGGTGGGATAAGATATGCTGGAAAATAACCTAACCTGAAAAAACAAACAAACAAATCTACTGACGCACGTGTTCTTTGCCATGTAAACGGACTCGTGAAATCAAAAGCATCGAGTTTCGTCATTAGACATTCAATCATAAAATTACTCTTACGACATATCACATAACTGTTAACTCAAAATTCATAAATTTGCCATTTAACAAATAGAATGTTTCCTTTGAAGCGCAACATGTTGTAAAATAAAAAATAAAAAAACAACAGTTTATACCAACTGACGTAGTTGACATTTATCAGTGGGTGTGTGATGCCGATCAACAAAAAGGTTGTAAAAGACTATTTACAACTATTAATCATTTAAAATTCGTTTCAATTTTTTTTTACAAATTTCATCAAGTTTTATTGTAAATAATCCGATATATAAATATCGTCAAAAAATATAACATACAAACGTACGAGTACATATAATTCAAATGTTACATATAATTCAAATGTCATGCATGACTATATCTAACATGATCAACATCACAAAAGACACATAGTCTGTCCTATATATACAGATTCCCAGTTGTTTTAATACTAAATGAATAACTTTTGAGTCAATGATTAAACATATCATAAACGAAGGTAATATATAATTCATTGAGGTCATAGTCTTTACTTAAACATGTATTTAAACCTTTCAGTATCATTCATTTGAGAAAATGATGGAATAATAACGCTTACTTCCTGAAAGAAGGCTTTTCTTAATGAATTTAGTAATGCGCAAGTCATTAAAAAGTGAAACTCATTTTAAACCTCTAAATTACATAACAAACATATTCTATTATCATGAGGAATTTTCTTATGTCTTCCTTTCTCAACAGCTAACTTATGAGAACTAGTTCGTTATTTTAAAACAATAATAAACTTTAAATCTGTCAAGGGCATTTTTTAAGTAAATACTCTTTACATTCATATTTTTTCTTGACATTGCAATACGTTCTTAGTTGTTTTACCCTTTTCCGGTTTGTCTATGGAAGATCTCCAGAAGGATTCAAAAAGTATTTTTGTTATAGCCTATTTTATATTGGTCGATCATCCCGTACGGACGGGATGTACGGACGGGATGAAGGGACAAGGATGACCCATCGTACGTACGAAAAGAGTTTTACATTCAAGTATTTCGTTATGTCGATTTCTTAGACACATGTCGATTTCTTAGACACCTGAGAAACCACTAGACGCCAGGGGTCCGTTTCAGTAAGCAACTTACGTTTACGCAAATATTCTAACAAGTATTTGCGCATGCAAAAAAATATAATCGTGCGTAAGTGCGTTTTAATAAAACCAACGTACGCAAAATCGTAAGTTATGCAAAGAAACTGACGTAAGTTAAATCCTTGTTTTTGCGTAAGTACTCTTTAGCGTCGAAGGTAAGTACAATTAGCGCGCCTCGTGGTCACATTCGCATCCGCGAGCCCGGATGTGATGACAGACGACAAGGTGACAGCCGCAAGAAAAGCTAATTGGACAATCTCTACCCAGAGTACACTCGTTTCTCATATGACTCTGTCAACGTCAAAGGAAGTAGGGCGAACGGTTAGGTCACGTGCTTATTCAAAAAGGTTATGACGATGTTTATAATAACTCCTTTTACGTGATCTGCAAAGATAGAATATAAACCTATATCAAATAATTTCAATTTTTATTTCTATGAGTTAAGTTTTTTTAGTAATTTTCTGCTATCGAGCTTCGGTTTGAAATGTTTACATATGCGTTTCGATTGAGGAGACCTAAGTACGTATTATTTTTGTAGTAAAATAGTCCCGATTAAAACTAAATTGTTTTCATGCATTATTTTAAATCTTGCAACATCCAATTTGCAGATATTCTGAAAATTATATTTACACAAGAAATAAATAAGTTTCAGGCAAACATATTACGATTTAACAGGTTTTACCAAAATCTTGTAATTTAGTAGTTAGCAGAGATATATGTGAGTGCAAGGAACGATAACTCTGCGTGGAGATTGCTAATTGGACAGAAGATCAGACGAATGCATTGATTGACGGGTACGTCGAGAATGGAAAATACTTAAACGCATGTTTTAGTTTTCAGCCGTAACAGTCAAACAAATAAACAAAATATGGATGGACATTTTAGAAAGGTATGTATCATGGTGTAACTAATAGATATAATAAGCGCTGAAGCGTGAACCGTATTTTTTCCTGTTTATTTATCTGTATTTAATAAATGCATTCTGCTACGACTATAAACGAAGTATTTTATTGTCAGTTATTCAAACCATACAGCGAAGATATGGAACACAACTCAAGCTCTACATATTTTGAGATTTATCTCCGATTTACGTTTCTCCGCCATTAATTTTATGCAACTGGCCGAGATGACCGTGTTTATTGTGTGCAGTGGACATATTTAGAGTCTACATTTTGGCGAACGAACTACAAAAGGCCATGTTGTATACCAGAAGAGTAGATTTAATCCGAGCTTTCCCTTAACAGCCTTTGTGTACGGTTGTGATATTTCATCTGGTTGTGTACTAACGTTAAAAATAAAACAAAATAAAAATAAAGGCTTTTTACGTTCAGAGAAAGCTCGGAATACCAAAGTAATTAGTTTTAAATTATATTTGGCAGAATACACTCTAATGTGTCCCCGCAGATTGCTACCAGTGCATATTATGCCCAGGCCAGCCTTAGCAAAATTATTGTTGGTGTGCAGTACTCTGACCATACATGTGATTTCTGGCATACTGGATAACGTTACCAACGTTTTTCATCGGGGATGGAAAGTATTAACTTACACATGGGGGAAGATCAAAGTCACGAGCTTGGTTCTCACCGCTGCAATGTTAACAGAATGGTATACCGAAAATTAAAGGCTGGCCAGATGTCTGAGCTAAAAATAGCTCTGAGAGCTAAAAATAGCACAAGTGAATGCCGAACAGCATTCAAATTGAATGCCGAACAGCATTCAAATTATATGCCCCCGCGTAGATAAATAGTCTCCGGGTTTGCATTGTACTATTGGATTTTACTTCAGATAGAATATTATTGCTTTATTATGTATAATTGTATATAGCAACAACTATTTCGAAAGTTGTTTAGTGATTCACGATGTCGGTGAATTATTATTAATGATAAGACGAAATGAAGAAACATGTTTAGACACCACTGGATTGTTACTGTGTTGGAATATAGCATATATAGAAATCTTATTATCAATTTAAGATCGGATTCCATCAAAACTTTCATAGATTGTACAGTAAGGGTCTAGACGTGCAAGAACATAAAGGTAGAGGGGCATTCCGGTTCTGAACGCTATACCAATTGACAAGGTACAAACATTGCAATACAACGAGGCTGCATTTGCAATCTTCTCGCCTCTTACCGCAGCGGATTTGAATCCGACTGGGAGCTCGACTTCCAAGGGATACTCTATTATTTATTACTATTTATTGTAAGAGAAAAAGGGTCGAATCCCACGGCTGGTGTGAGGTTTATGTATGCAGTATTGGTTTTATCAAAGTAAAACTGGGTAGTCTGCATCAACAAATCGACCATCATTAATAACTTAAAATGTGCTGAAAATTATGTAAAACACCATTCAATCATTCTCGCAAAACAACTGAAGCTTTCAGACTTTCAGACTTCATACACACTAACATCTACAGGACAGCTACATGTTCCTAATTAAAGAAGGTCAGTGTGAATGACCTTGACATACTGTACACCCTGTACTGATTTCGTTGAAATTATGTGTTAATCACTGATACAATAATCACTGATACAATAATTAACAATTTGTTTATGAGAGCTCTAAGGCGGGGCACCCGTGTTCCATAGACACATTACACGAACTAGCCGGTCATGCTACTTTATTTTAAAGCGTTCTGATATTTTTAAAATCCAATTCAATCAAATCAATATTTTTATACTTTAATCATTTTCACTAAAATTATTAAAGTGTAAAAAAGAAAAGAAAAGAGACGTGTGTTATCTGATTCTTTATTGTCATTTTGGATTTATAAACGTCATGTTTCATTTTTAAAAAACTAAATTATTATGTAATTAAGTTTAGCTTTATACTAAATAACCACCGACACGTTCGTCGACTAAAACGTGTTGACGATGATGATTGGATATGACAGCGCCGTCGAAATCAAGAATTTTGTAAATGCAATTATTAGTAATATGATGAATTTGCAGATAAGATCTATCAAACATTATTTTCATGAATATTGCAAATCATTTCAAAACGTCGAGATGCGTCTATTCCTTATGATTGACAACATACCGCCACGGGTGAGTAAACATAAGTAAGTTTGTAACGCCCATAAATGGTGCGTTTAGACGGTATTACTTTTCAACCCGTAGTATTTTAAATATATACTCAACAAAAAAAGAAACTTCCGCAACTTTACCCCCACATGTAGACACAATGAAAATATATTTTGCTTGGTCTTACACCTTTGTTAAAAGGCCAGCACTGCCATGAAAACAATTTTCCTTGAATCAAACTTGTACGCACAGTTATTCCCCTTGTTTTGGTTTAAACAGCATTTCCGGGTCTTATAAACCATAACTTTGATTTAACACAGTTTTGTTCTATTGAAATAAACAGAAGATAACTCCAGCACCAAAAAGACGAAGAAATTAAGCTGACCTGTTCACTCACTTTTGCGCCATACAGCTTTCAAGAATGAATATTTTCAGATTACCTCCCTTTATAATACAAATATAGTGATTCGCAATTTGAATAAAACATGGTTTAGCAGTCAACACACTAAATCTTGTTTTTGATGATTAATAATATTGATCAGAATGATTGAGTGATAAGTATAAAATGATGAAATTGTATCTAGATTGGTGTACAAAGTGTAACAAAGTCAACCCTATGCAAATCACAGCTTAAAATGCGAAGTTTCTTTTTTTGTTCAGTATATATATATAAAGTCTTGATCGTTCGACGCTTGATTGTAAATACAAACGCCTCCCTTTTGCAGAAAAATCTTTGAAACCAGAAACAAATGTCCGTAAATTGTTTTTCTTGTATGTTTGACCATCCATATTTAGTTTGTTGATATAATAATGAAGTTCCCTTCTTTATTTATTAATTTATTGTTGTTTCTGCCGTTCTGTATACCGTGAATACAATATCAGCCAATCAGAAACGATACCATAATCTCGGTAAAATGGCTGCCGCGTTAAAACGTTGGTCTTGAAAACAAGCAAGCGTCGCAGATGATCTAGACTACTTTAAATATGAAAGTGTCAATTCTTACGGATGGCGGGAGGTATACAGTACAGGTTCTACACAAAGAAAGTGGGGTGGTCTGCCTCTACCACAAAAACTTCACCGTCAAATATAACTTGTGCTAAAAATGAAGTAAAACACCATTTATAAAAAAAACAGATTATAATGTATTATCGTATCGGCGAACTGTATAGCCTTTCGCAACGTTCTTTCTGGATTTCGATGATTTTCGGGTACATTTCAGTATACATAAATGTACCCCGGATGCCTTTCTGTAGTACCCCATCATCGTCAGTACCTGTGCCATCATTGCTTGGCTATATGGTATATGATATATTGTCTACCGACGATGCAGTCGTCTTGCATTAGACACGGTATATCGCAGACGATGCAGTCGGCTTGCATAAGAACATGGGATATCACCGACGATGCAGTAGACCGGCATTATAACATGTTTCGGTCAGTGTTTAGTTTGGGACAAACTGTATATAAACCCCCAAGGACAAGCTGTTTATATACCCACAAGGTCAAGCTGTAATTATTACCCCATACCCCACCCCAAGGTCAAGCTGTATATATACCCCCATACCCCACCCCATGGACAAGCTGTATATATATATACCCCCAAAAGTCACACTTCCTACATAATGCTTTTGACGTGACAAGCACACCGCATTCAAATAAGAAGTAGATCAGTCGTTTTTAGGGCTACCATGGCCAACGATATGGAATTAAAAAGTATGTTAGCAGAAATCATCACATTATTTTGTAATCATATAGTTCCGATAAGAAGCCGACATATACATTGGTCATTTAGAACTGTGATGTCATAGCTCTCAAAATGGCGGCTTCCATATCCGTTTCAACCGAACCTTCACATGATCTTATCTTCTTTGTTTATCATCCGAAATTCTTTAAATTTTTCAGAACTTTCAATAATAAAGAAATTTGGCTGTGTCTTTACATTCCCGTTAATAGTAGTTAGACTAGCTTTGAATTAGTGCTCCGCGTTTCTAACTTACCTTGTTTAACTCACCATAACTAAGTGTTCCATGTCTCTGACACTTTGTTTAACTATTCTTCAATAGGTGTTCCATAAATTTGGGTTATGTTGTTTAACTCTCCGTTTTTTTGTGCTCGATGTTGTTTAACTAATCGCTAACCATTGCTCCATGTTTCTAACTGACCTAAGTGCTACTTTATAGTATCTCATCGTGCTCTATGTTTCTGGCTTATTTTTGCTTAACTCTTCGTGAAGTGCTCCGTGTTTCTGGCTTAACTTTCTTCAACTCTTCGTTCTTCTTAGCAAAGTGCTCCATGTTTCTGACTTTCCTTTATTCACGTCTTCGTAGCAAAGTGCTCCATGTTTCTGACTTCCCTTTATTCACCTCTTTGTATCAAAGTGTTCCGTTGTTTCTGGTTTACTTTTGTTCAACTTTTCATAGCACATTGCTCCGGCTTTCAGGCTTACCTTTATTGAATTCTTCGTGGCAAAGTGTTCCGGGTTTCTGGCCTACCTTTGTTGAATTCGTCGTGGCAAAGTGTTCCGTGTTTCTGGCCTGCCTTTGTTGAATTCTTCGTAGCAAAGTGTTCCATGTTTCTGGCTCTTTTGCTTTTACTCCTCGTGATAAAGTGCTCCATGTCTCTGGCTAACACTTGTTCATAACTAAGTGCTCCCTATTTCTGGCTTATCTTTGCTCCTCATGACAAAGTGCTCGATGTCTCTGGCTTACACTTGTTTAACTATTCGTAACTAAGTGCTCCCTGTATCTAGCTTATCTTTGCTCCTCGTGACTAAGTGCTCCATGTCTCTGGCTTATCTTTCTTGTCGTGCCCTTATTAAATGGTTTATTCTCTTGTTGCTCTGGCTTTTTGCCAAGTCACTGAGTACCTTCATTGTGGCTTTCTAGGCTACTGTTTTTTTGTATTATATTTACACGAGCATATTTGTGTTTTACTTAGTATTGCCTGTTGATGCTGCCTTGTTGTTCAGAG
This sequence comes from Cyrtodaria siliqua, assembly GCA_037043455.1. Taxonomy (NCBI): domain Eukaryota; kingdom Metazoa; phylum Mollusca; class Bivalvia; order Adapedonta; family Hiatellidae; genus Cyrtodaria; species Cyrtodaria siliqua. Next base: position 19,780 of record JAWPHD010010979.1, on the reverse strand, counting down.
ATTAGATCATGGCGGGGATTTATTTATTTACACTGTCCTGTTTTAATGGGATGACGGTAGGGTAAGTGTGAGGTTTGGTGCACCCTAGAACCGGTTTAAACCCCCAGTGGCCTACTTTGCCACTGACCGTTCCAATGCGGTAGCCCTATTGTCAACCCTTTTGTGTTTGTGGTGTCGTTTGCATTTATTATTACTTTTGCCTTCTTGTTTAACTGTTTGCGTGTTTGTTTCTGTGTTTTGTGGTTGACTGTCCTCCTTGAATGCTACTTTCCCTGTCCGATCTTTTTATATTTCTTTACACTTGTTTAACTATTCGTAACTAAGTGCGCCCTGTTTCTGGCTTACATTTTGTTCAGCTATTCGTGACTTAGCGCTTCGAGTCTCTAAACTATTATTGTTTAACTTTTCATGACGTACGTGCTCCATGTTTCTGAAGAAGACGGTCATCGAAAACTCTAATGCATATTATTCCATGTATCACTCGCAGAATATATTTCTTCATCATTTTTCCCCATCTCAGAATATATATTATTATACAAGCAACACAACCTCGTGTGGGTGGTATGTTAAATATATCTTCTTTTACTTTGTTATCACACTTCATCATCTGTTAAGCAAAATATACTCTATTGAAGCATTATCATATAATTATACTGAGGGGAAAATGTTTAGCAAGTTTGTTTAATGAAATAATACAAGATATACTGACATTTTGGGACTTAGCGGGCTTGACCCCCACGTTCATTTATTCGTTAGGTCATTAAGATGTTCGACTGTTATTGATGTGTGTTTAATAAACTATTGTGTCTACGGCAGTAGTTTCTTGATTTTTCAACCAGAAATGTATTATTTCCAGTGTGCAACAAAAACTTGCTAAACTTTTTTCCCTCAGTATATAATTAAAATGCGTCTTTATATATAAAGGACAGTATAAATTGTTTAAACTCGGATAATGTTTCCATTAAAAAATGCGCTACGGTGATATAGCGTAACTATGTACTCTTCTTCCTTGATTTTTTTGACTACTAAGGCCAAAAAAAAATTACCTGTGTTTCCGGTGGCCCGACCGACCCTATTTTTAAGGGGCCGACCCTAAAACTTTTATGAAAAAAATAAATATTTGTGCTCAACAATGATTTATCACAATATATAGAGGTAAACTGACAGCATAGAGAAACTTTCAGTTGTATCATCAACTTGTATGGGGCTTATGAGATAAAATCGCACAATATCTTGCTCCAAAAAAAAAAAAAATGCCTACCGACCTACCCTCTTTTTTTAGAGCATGCAATAGGAAACACACCTATTTATATTTTTTTGGCCTAGTGTCCGTTCATTGCATATCATAATTTGAATTTTGCTATACATTCCATTTCATGAGGGAGAAGTATTTCATTGACGGGTTTACGATCGTAGTTTAAACATTCCTTAAGTATGGGTTTGTCAAAATTCATATTAACATGCCGATTTACAATAAATTGTTTTTTAATGGTATTAGAAATTATATTATTGCTCACAGTTGTGCTCATATTGATAGTATGTTTAAATGAAATACAGTGCGTGCTTAAATGTGCTAATATCGATAAGTTCTTTCATAATACAGGGTGTGTTTAAATGTGCTAATATCGATAAGTTCTTTCATAATACAGGGTGTGTTTAAATGTGCTAATATCAATAAGATTTTCATAATACAGTGTGTGTTTAAATGTGCTAATATCGTTATCGTTAATATGTTGTGTTGATTGATACGTTTATATTTGGATGTGTGAACCTTCCTGCAGGGATATATCTTCTCTTACAGCCAAGATGGTTTGTATTATTTCAGTTACATACTCCACCCACCGCAATCTTGATTTATGTAAAACTCGCGGTGTCCCTTATTTTTTTCTACATTAACTAGCAAAATGCAGTCATTAATATTAATTATTTGAATGGATAAAAGCAAATAGTATTTGCATATTATTAATGTTTGGTTATAATGCACCAATAATATTAATGGGCCTGTTGTTCAAAGATCGGTTAGCTTACTCCAGCGTTAAGTCAAAATTTCAAATCTCTCTGAATGGGATATAAATATTTCTACAAGAAATTGAGGATTTGAAAGCATTATGTTAAGAACGAATGCACATTAAATACGTTTAGTGGTACAAAAAATTATTTTTTTGAAAATGAAATTTGAAAGTATTCACTAACCGAGGATTAGTCTAACCTACCTTTGAACAACTGGGCCCTGATATAGAACAAGGACGAACTATAAAAATCTCAAAATTGTATTCAGCTGTATGCAAGCAGGTTCAAGGTCGAAATGATACTGGATGAATAAGTCGAGATGCGAATTCTTAAATTTGATCAAAACTTCAAGATCGCCACATGTCCCTTTAAAGGGTTTGATGGTTAGTTGAATGGTGTGTTACGTCATTTTCAGCAGGATTATTGGTTGTGGAGGCAGACCACCCACTCATTTTCAACACGATTATTGGTTGTTTAGGCAGATCACCCACCTTTTTCTGGATAGAACCATTTCTGTATACCACCCGCATCCGTAAAAAACGACACTTTCTCGACTAACCCTTAAAGGGACACACGACAATCTTGATGTATTTATCAATCATTACAATTAGCACGATTTATTCATCATTCTAATATTATTTTGACTTTAAAACTGTTTGCATATAACTAAATAAGATTTAATAAAATTTGGAGTTTCAAATGTTCTTCTTTAAGTTACCATAGGTTTTAATATATTATTGGTGCAATGAAATCAACATTTCGTAATACGCACTAATTTTCAAATGTGCAAGTCATGTAGAAAACTCCAACGGGATGCCACGAGTTTTAAAGGGACACATGACAATCTTGATTTGTTTAAAAATCGCGGCGTCTTGTTAATTTACCTACATAACTTGCATTTGTTCAATCTTTAATATTAATTATTAGAATATTTTAAAGCAAATTGTTTTTACCTGATAACTGTTGTAAACATTGCACCAATAATATATTTAAACATTTGGTAGAATAACGAAGAAAATTTAAATCTCATTTTTTTTATTTAATTATATGAAAGCAGTTTTACAGTCGGAATGATACAGAATTAATACATCGAATTGCTAATTTTAATGATTGTTATAAAACTCAAAATTGTGTCCCTTTAGCATAATCGCGATTGCTATGTGTCCCTTTAAATATTAGACTATTAGAAACTAGTATAAATTGTAGAAGTTGTGTGCTTTTCTTTTTGTTTTATCAATTCGATTCAAATATCAATTTTAAAAATCTGGTTAACGATACATATATATATATATATATCATTAAAAGAATCACATATTTTTAGTAATTCCGTTTCACATATCACTGTTTTGAAGGCCACACTTAAAGGGACACATGGCAATCTTGAAGAGTTTATCAAGTACTAACATTACCGTCTCTATTTATGTATCCAGTATTTATTTTGACTTTAAATCTTCTGGCATATAATTAAATAAAAACGTTGAGTTCGTTGTTTTTCATCTTATGCTACCATAGGTTTGAATATATTATTGGTGCTTTATAATCAACAGTTAATAATATGCAACAACAAATTTCTTGTACTTAATATTAATGATTGAACAATTGCAAGTTACGTAGAAAAACTAATGGGACTTCGTAAGATTTTTTCAAAAATCAAGATTACCGTGTGTCCCTTCAATGTGAATGTAGCGACAAAGCCATCGATATTATTGAGAGTTACGAAAATCTTGGAAAAGGGTGAAAGAATTATCAAAATCGGAAAACAAACAAAGAAGATAGGATCATTTAAAAGTTCTGTTGAAACGGATATGGAAGCCGCCATTTTGAGAGCTATGACGTCATAGTACAAAATGGCCATATGTGGAATATTTATAAAAACGAATATATATTGATTTATAGGGGGAAAACATGAGAGCAGATGTATGAAAAATATGTATACTTAATGGTAATACTGCTTTATATGACCAGTAAAGGAGTTGGCATTCATTTGCAGAGATTTGCTTTGCTTTAAATGATATTTATCAATATTTCATATATGGTAATTTGGAACTATAACATCATAGTTCTCTGTTTTAGAGCGACTTTCAAATGGTCATATCTCTTTTGATTATCATCCGATTTTGATAATTCTTTCACCTTTTCCCAGTTTTTCAGAACTGTCAATAAAAGAGCTTGTTTGGCTGTGTCGCTACATTCCCTTTACAATATCTTAGTTTTCTCAAACCCGACCTTAGATTTTTCAGATGGGTAGGTAGGTAGGAATCTTCTTTTCTTTCCTTCCATGTATGTCAGACTGTTTGGTTCTTTTTAAAGATGAATGGCCACCCACTTTGTAGTATTACCAATTAACAAATTTAACTCGTAAACTTCATATGAACATTTCTTGATAGTCTCGGAGAAAAATATATATTTAAAAGCGCTACTAAGTTGTTTGTTAATATATAAGTATTATTGATACCACTTTTACCACTGCGTGACTGCACGGGGAAATGAGGTAAATCTGAATTGTATAGCTGCACAACTATTGCTAAATACTTGACAAATACATATACCTGTGGATTAATTTCTTCTCAGTCATCAAATAAAATCTTATTCTCGCTTTTCACACATACTGCAATGTGTGAATTGTAAATACCTGTAGTTGTGTATTGATTTCGATTTAAATAAACATAAACAAAACATGGCCGGAGAACTTTAAAGATGTTGTAAGTATACTGGGTGTGTATTGCAGTGTTTGTACCTACAATTCCTATATGAAACAATCGGTAAACCAAAATAATAAAGATGAAAAGGAAACACTGTTGTTGGTTTTTTTCTCTGTCAAAGGGCTATTCTACATTTTTTCTTCGTTTCTGCAACATTGGTTTACCAACATATGCTCTACTGACTTGGAAATCCATCAACAATTACAAAAAATCCCAGACAAGAACAAAAAAGACAATATTTACGAATCCGTCACGCGACACTCACGCGCCAGGTACGGAGTGCATTGAGTCTAGTTGTTCCCGTAGTTTGTTTACATTTACAGGTCAAGGTCACATTTTATAAATTGTAACACAATTAAAGAATATTGATATGAAAGTGTTGTAAAATATTTAAAATTCAGCTTTTATGAAAAATCATAGTTTATGTACAAAACATTTTTCGTAAAAGTATAGCTGTAGGTCAATGCACTCCGTAACTGGCGCGTGAGTATACCTGATCCAATCGCCGAGTGACATTTACGCACGGACCATTAAAGACGCAAAAAAAAAAAATCCGAAAAAGAAAACCGACCGTGAAATTAACTTCCAGCCTTGTATTTATATAGAGGATCTTACATTAGTGCTTATTCATTATTGAATTTATTAAACGAGTTTGCAAAATGATATAATGCGAGGCTCTTGCTAACGAGTTTAATAAATTCAAAAATGAATGAGAACGAATGTTAGGATTCTATTTATCACATAACTTATAACGTCTCATTACGTCAGTAAACGTACATTAACTTAACCACTAGTGAATATCGAAAATATTGAAGGGTGTTATTACACTCCCACACCGCATGTTATGTGATAAATATACATATACTACAACACAATTTCTTCTTCTCTCTATCCCTCTTCTCTTTCTCCTGTGATCTGGAAAAATCGACGTCTCGAGGTTTAAATTCTTCATTTATTCAACATCTACAACTTAAAACATAAATAACAAATATTTAGCTGGTTGTGTTTTTTCTTCTTCGTGTTTCATGTTACACCTATCAAAATGTAAAGGGACACATGGCAGTCTTGCAGTGTTTATCATGGATTGAACGTCTCGATTTATTTATCTAGTATAAGTTTGGCTTTAAAATTGCTGGCATATAATTAAATAAAACAGTTAAGTGCATTGTTTTCATCTTATTCTACCATATTTTTAACTGTATTATTGGTGCACTTTTAAAAACTCAAGATTGCCATGTGTCTGTCCTTTTAAGCGTACTAAAAATACAACCACGTGGTGATTAGGCACATGTTTATTGCTGTCAAATTACATTTTTACTGAGGTAAATGTACAATTGTTGTCAATATGAATCCCACAGGAATTACAATTAATGATCCAAAAATACACCGAGTCGTCGAATTTGCTAGTCTAAACTATTTCATAAACAATACTTAAAGGGACACACGGCAATCTTGAAGTATTTGAAATGGGTGTCTCGAGTTATATATCCAGTATCATTTTTATTTTTACCCTGGTTACATTTAAATAAATCAAATTTTAAGTATTCAATATGTCGTCTTATTAAAATATAAGTTTTAATATATTATTGATGCAATAATATCAAAAATTAAAAATATGCAAAAACAATTCTTATAAATAATATTAATGATCGAACAAATGCATTTATGTAGAAAAACTAACATATGTCCCTTTAAATTAGACTGATCAATTCATGGGGTCCTAATTAAATGTATTGACACACTAAATTGCAACTGAAACACATTATACTGCGGGAGCTCGACCTGTACGTGAGGTAGTGTCGATTCTTACGGATGGCGGGAGGTGTACAGTACTGGTTCTGCCTAGGAAAAGTGGGTGGTCTGCCTCCACCACAAAAAATCGACCGTCATATATAACCTTACATGTGTTGAAAATGACATTAAAACCATACAAACAAACAAACAAAGCATTTTCCATGCCCAATTATTTTCATAAGCAATTTCTAAAAGGAGATAAAATTCGGCAGTTTAATGAGTATGCAGGTGAAACACATTATGAACATTTTGCCGGTTTAATATGCATTTCTATTGACACCAATTACTATCACAGATCGTTTCTACACCTTTACATTTTAAAACATCAATTTACATATTTAACAGTAATGTGTCATACAAATGGTATCAAGTTACCGAATAAACCCGAAATAAGGAAAGTACACACTAACACATCAAATATATTAAGAGACGGGGTTGAAACGTATAGAAGCGGCCAATGGCAAATGGTGATTGGATTATATTAAGAGACTATGTTGAAACGTATTGAAACGGCAAATGGTGATTGCATTGCGACGGCTTGAGCTTCATGTCGTTTTTCCAAACTTGTTTAATAAATTCAAAATAAATTTGCATGAATGGGAGATTCTATTTATCACATAACATCATAAAACTTGCCTTGCAGAGACGCACGGCAATTTTGAACTCGCAGAGTCCCGTTTGTTTTTCTATATTTGTAAATATATTTGAATACATGTAGTTCAAATCAAATTGCTTTTGACATTACACATTGTTTGTTGAATTACTAAAACAAATTAAAAATCCAAATCAGATTGTTTAACATATGTAATTGGTTTAAATATATCTTATATCAGCATTTTTAAAACATATCTGATAAAAATAAGTTTAGCAAATATATTGCATGGCAAATTCATTTGCGCATATTCTAGGCTATGCGTGGCAGAGGTCATTAACAATATACTTAATACATAATTAGCAGATATATGCAGGGCATTGTGTTTGAAACGATATCTGCGGGGAAAAAAATGTTTAAATCTACCTGCTTTACAGAGTTATAATTTCGTTCTTATTTCAATGTAAAGGGAGGTAATTTCAATTTTTTAAAACTTTGGTTCATTTATATTGCATTATAACGACAAGGTTAGTATCCACTGAGTTTGCGGTTTTCATAACTTGAAGCCCAGAACTAACTGTAATGTAGTGACGTTTAACCATGTTCTTTATCGTACTGGTGTTTTTTAAATATGAAATACGCTGTTTTAACTAAATGGGTGATAACTCTTGATACTTAAATTGGATCACAACTAATTAGTGTTTACCCTACTTTTTCAAGCAATCAATTAGATTTTCAAATACTTGCACCATTTATTCATGAAGATTTTTCTACAGGCAGTCTTCGTGATGAAGAGTGTGACCTATATAGAGACTGTCGATACAACCTGTGGTAAACACTAAGCCGGATAGAGTTTATGAAGAGAAATATTCAACATTAAGAAACCGCGATCGGTCGCTAAGCTCCCTCCCTTTCGGTTTCTTAATGGTGAAGATTTCTCTTCATAGCCGCTATATTAGTGAAAGTCATGCAAATGTTTTTATACTAATAGCATTCAATTTGTGTATAAACTTGCTAAACTTGTGGGTTTTTTCAGTATGTGTAGTGCAGTACATAGTTAATAGGATTGGAACGAAAAAAAATCGTATAGAGTTCTTCTCCTTGACATATATAATTGTGTTATTAACTTATTCCATGAGTTATGTGACAATAAAAGGAGCGCATGTGTGACTAAAGCAAACCTCTACAAGGAGCACATTTTCAGGGGCGGATCCAAGTTGGCATAACATCTAAAATATTATGAACATTCATATGCATTTTTTTTTTAAATGTGAATCCTTCACCCCCACTCCCCAGCCCGCCCCACAACCACCCCGCAACCCAACACCACCCCTAAATTAAAAATAAATGTTTGTGTGCGTGTTATTTGGTTGTTAGTTTTTTTCAAGTTGAGTCTCCCCTCACCCCATCCCCCTAATCTCAAATCCTGTATCCGCCCCGGCGTTTTAATCACTAATACTCATAATGTAACTAGAATTGAGATATGCATGTTTAATCTTAAATTTCAAAAACATAAATTAAACATAGTACGCGTATAATACAAACATTACAGTACATTACAATACATTACAAGTGATGCATAATATAGTAAAGCTTGTACAAAAAAACTATAATTTTTTATGTTATACCGTGAGTAGCAAATTACTTCTATACAATGTATTATATTTGTGTTTTTGGTATTTACAAAAAAAAAAAAAAAAAAAACGTGAACTTTAAAGGGTTGAGAACAGATAAAATGTTAAAGAAAAAAGATATGTTAGACAATGTTCACAATTGCAAGTATATACATTAAAAAGGTCTACATACCTACACAGATGTGGCCCTCCCAGGGGAGGGGGTCCATGTTCCATTGTTCCTTTAAACTATGATACAATGTTCCCATTTTTTTGCTTTGTTCCCCAACAAATATTTTTTCGATGTTCCCTTGTTTCTTAAACGTATTTCAAATGTTCTCTTGTTCCCCAAAACTATTTGCAAATGTTCCCAAAATATATTCTAAGAAATTAACAAACCGTTTGGCCTAAATAGTTATAGTTGCGTTTTCGACATCACTGTCATCACGATTTTGTTTGAAAAGTTAACTTCTGTAAATTTTTAGGTTTATTTTTTTATATTAAAACTAGGTGTTACAATTTTATTTCCTGTAAACTCATGTTACATTGCTTCCTAAATATATGCCAATGTTCCCGTGTTCCCTGAACATGACAGACAATGTTCCCTCTAGGCCCTCACATACATACGCAGTATCACGTCCCTAGCCCTGTGTGGCTCCGGGGGCCCCGTTTGGTTACGGGTAAATAATAGGGCCACTGCAGATCCCGTTGGAGGGGAAGGCAGAGGGGTAAAAAAAAAAATCATGTTCATTTTATCATATTTTGTTCATGCTCATTAAAGGTCTTCATCATGACCCCTGCATTGTTTCAGGTGCCATCTCGCTCATATCACTCGAGCAGTGGCAAAAAAACTATAACGTGGCACCAGCGTAAATGGAGTGTCTACAATAGAATTTGCAGCAACTCTGCAGTTCAGGGTGAGAAGGTTCTAGACCCGTCCTCCATATTTATCTCGATGTACGTGGAGGATGAGCCTGGCATGTTCATTCCTGTTAGGCGCCATATAACCTTTCATGTGTTGGTGCGCCTTAAAACCCCAATTCAATTCAATTCGTCTTACATATTTATAGTTGACCATCTTAGGATATAAATTTATTTTTATGTGTTCAGGATATTTCTTTATTTTCATATTATTTTGAAACACATTAAAATTAGGCCGTTGTGGTTTTCTTATATTGCATGAAATACATAAAATGTTTCGCTAATATCATAATAAATGTCACAATGACATTATCTGTAGTTCTGCATGTAATTTCAAACGGTATGTTTTTGAAGTCAATCTTGAGCGATTTTCATTCCCATTACGTGTAGCACAAACCTAATAACAAATTATTTATTAATATGTCTTTGCGTGTGGGCATGTTTCTATTTTGATAAAAAGAAGCAACACACACACGCGTATGACTGAGCATTCAGAATGGTGTATCGCGTGGATGCAACAAAAGCTATTACGTTTATCTGAAATCAGATGCTGTTTTTACATTGTTGACTGCAATGATTGAAAGTATACTGAAAGGAAAAAGAAACGCGACACGGGAATTGCCGCTATATATTGTATATACTGCACACTTAATTCCATATATATTCCAAGGAAATGTTTTGTAAAAAAAAAAGAGTTGCAGTTAGTTAGCGAAAGGCCACAACTGCGATGTTGTAGACGTTTTAATCACAGTACACGTTGTAACAAGAGATTAATAAAATAAATGTCGAAGTTCCTCTTTGAAAAATTGAACCAGTTCAGTACAGTATGTAACGTAAAGGGTTTGCAAAATTGTGCATCCTAAGTTTGCTCACATGCTTGAGACAAACGCGTACTCTGTTTATTGAACTTTGCAGGAATACCATTTGCTGTGTTACGTGTTGTTTTAGTCTTTTTCCCGAAAGGAAAGATCTTACGTAGCCATATACCATTCGATTAACAGCAGCATATTGTACTTACAATAAATACACACCAAACATTAAAGATGATCATTAGCTCAGCTACACCAGATCGGCCGATTAAAATCCAATTACTCAAAAATATTTACAAACACCACCTCTAAGGATTTTACATTTTATATTATTGTATGCGTTTAAAAAATTCATTCCTTATTATTTATTTTTTCTCTTTCCCCCTCCCCCCCCCCTTGGGATGATAAAGTAAGTTCTCCAGAATTCTAACGAGGTTTGAGTTTTTTAACAGGTTGTCGACATTCTAACTTTACTATGGAAGGGCAATGGATACTCATTTACGCTATAATAACCTCTACTATACAAATACAGCTACTGTCTACCAGGGCCGCAGCTTGGCTGAATATGATGTTTAGGCCGATTTCTAGGGCGGTCCGGGGTCATGCTCCCCCGGAATTATTTTTTCAGATTGACTGGGGTGCGTTTTAGCGTATATTTCGTACCGGTGAATATGTCTATAATCATGAGCATCAATATCCTTAATTTTTACCGTAAATTATCATATTTGAGTATATTTTGTTGCGATTTTATAATTTAGCCCCTTACCTCCCCAGGCCTCCGATTTTTTATTGCATTTTTTGCATTTTTATTTTTTTGAGTTCTCAGAAAAAAAGTGTAGGCCGCGACCTACACGGCCTATAGGAAGCTACGCCCCTGTCTACTAACCTAATATTTTCCGCCCAACTGCTGTAGGCCTATTATGCTAGTGGCTACACGCGCTATTATTCGATGACTTAAAAAGTCAGGACATTTAAACTACAAATATACAGAATATGTTTCTATGCTTATCACTTTAGATACACAATACATTATCAAAGGAAAGTCTTTTGCAATTAGTATCGATATAAATGTACTGAAACTCCGAATTTTGTTTTGCCAAAGTTACCTCCCCTGACAAACTATCCCCCATTTGTATTTTGACGGTAGTAGATTCATTGTTTTTCAGGTAATTTATGTTATTTAAAACAGTTGCATGATAAAAAAAAAATACACGGTTAGTAACTTAGAACTTCAGTTGTATTTTTGCTCCTGTCGAAAAGTGATATAAAATACTCGCCAGCGGTTCGCATTTAACACTTTTTCTTACACTCGCCAAAATACAGATGAAATTATAAGTTCTTATATATCTCGGCAGCACATTTATAAGCACATTTGATTATCTCGTATACATATAAACTGATATCAGCACATGTATACGTACCTTATATCTCATATATACATAAACTGATATCAGCACATGTTTAAGCACATTTGATTATCTCGTATACATATACACTGATATCAGCACATGTATAAGCGCATTTGATTATCTCGTATACATATAAACTGATATCAGCACATTTATAAGCGCATTTGATTATCTCGTATACATATAAACTGATATCAGCACATGTATAAGCGCATTTGATTATCTCGTATACATATAAACTAATATCAGCACATTTATAAGCGCATTTGATTATCTCGTATAATGCACATTTATAAGCGCATTTGATTATCTCGTATACATATAAACTGATATCAGCACATTTATAAGCACATTTTATCTCATATACATATAAACCGATATCAGCACATTTATAAGCACATTGTATGATACTTATACATATAAATGATATCAGCACATTTACAAGCACACCGTATCATAATTATACATATAAACTGATATCAGCACATTTATAAGCACAATTGTATCATAATTATACATATAAACCGATATCAGCACATTTATAAGCACAATTGTATCATAATTATACATATAAACTGATATCAGCACATTTATAAGCACATTGTATCATAATTATACATATCAGCTGATAACAGCACATTTATAAGCACACTGTATCATAATTATACATTATAAGTACATTTGATTCATAAACCAACTGGTAGTTATTGAGAAAGCAAACTCATCAAAACAAAGAAAATCTGCAGTCATATAATAAACTAGTAGATGATTTAGGACTTATACAAGATCAGAGCAAACACCTATATAATATTACTTCATAAAACGGTGGATTCATATACCGGTGTGTTTGGAATTTAAACCTCTGACTAAAAAAGAATGTTGTACAGGCAGTGCAATTGTGTCCGGAGATATTCGATTTTTGAATTGGCTAAAATTACTTATTAGTCCAAATTTCTCAGGAAATGACTTCCACAATATTATTATTAATTGTTTAGTGAAATCCGGCAGGTATCTTAAGAGTAATAAAGGAGCTATGCATGTGTACCTAGGATGTTTAAACATAGTTCTTTTACACCGATTGCGAAACATGTTCTTGCAACTTTTATTAAGCACTCCCGATTGCTTCCTAGAAAGAACCAGTACTAAGCAATGTGGATTAGTTATCTCGCTCAAGGACAAATAACATGGTCACGGCGAGGATCGAACCCACGACCTCTCGATATTGAGTCCAACGCTGTACTGCTGGACCATGCACGTGTGTGTGTGTGTGTAGTTCTAAGGTTTATAGTTCCTCCGCCAACAAACTCGATGCGTCTTAGGGCGCACCGAACTGGACCATGCACTCTACGCATAACCTCCTTTATTAAACGAGGGGACACATAATTCGCTGACTGTGTCTGTTTATCTTACAGTTTAAATAAACTAACCTGCCAAATAACAGCAAAATTACACAACAAAACTGTTTATCAAAACTTTATGGAGGTGTTCATTATAATAATGTGTACGTTCCGAAAAAAAAAAGAAGGGTTTATTCAGTGTTGTTGTTTTTTGTGTTGTTTTTAAATAACCGTGATTGAATAATGTGTAAAATGAATTATGAATTGGTAACTCTTAATTCGATGCTCCAGTTTTGGGATTTGTCTGGCTCTTTAAAGCCGTTTATACTGTGCCTGTAGAGTTTGGATTCTGACAATATGTCGGTTATATTAGTATATACCTCGTCGGTTTAGCAACGGTGTACATATATTGTAAAAGTTGACTGTTGATGACGGGATAGCTACTTTAAAATGCAGCTTATATTTTATTCTGCCTAGTGTTAGATAGCTATGCAGTTTTAATTGTATATCATTCTATGCCATCAAAGTCCTTGATTGACCGCAAGCAGATGTTGGAGGAAATAACGAGATACTGAGCGTGGGTGTCATTATATTAGCATAGGTATACTTCTATGTTTTTGTTAGTCAAGTAAAATAGTATTGTATTTCTTTCATAACACGTTTAAATTAGTAGTTAAACTGCCAGAAAACGAAAACTTAATAATAGAAGTACATGAGATGGTTATCCTTGTCGAGGTGGATCGCATGGTCGAGTTTATACAGCTGGTCAAATTGAATTACATTCAAACAGAATTTAAAAAAAACACGTTTGATATTTCTTTTCTAAAATACATTTATTTTTAGTACGAATACTAACATATGTGACCTCGGGATGAAAGGGACTTGATAATGTTTTTAAAACCATTCAAATTTGTGATGAATGGAGATACACATGGATTTGGAAAGGATTTCCATTTGGTGTTTTCATTTACATTTTGGAGGTTATATCCTTTTGCCGAAATATTCCGTACTATTCATTTTTATTCAGCTCCGCTGGCTGCCAAATATGTGCTGTACTAGCCAGAATAGATACTCTTACTGTGTACGGCTATAACAACGGTTTGTGATCAGAAGAGGTGACGTTGATATCACTATTTTTTTCAAAATTGGATGGGGATGTAAATTTAAAATGGTGCCCAATCGCTTAATTAATGAACTTACCTTTTACTTACGTTGTTGCCTGCCTGCCTGTCTGCCATGCCTTCCTGCCTGCCTGCCTTTGCTATACTTAAGTTTATTATAGCGCATTCGTGGTCGAGGGGTTTGCAACAACCCGTCTCGCCTCTCACCGCTGCGGGTTCGAATCTCACTGGGAGCTCAGCTTGTAACTGAGAAAATGCGATTCGTTCGGATTGCGGGAGGTGTACAATACTGGTTCTACCCAGGAATAAGTGGATGGTCTGCCTCCACCACAAAAACATCGACCATCATACATAGCCTAAAATGTGCTTAAAATGACGTAAAACACCAAACAAACAAACTTTTTCAGAAATTATTACATAATTACGTGGAAAAAAACAACATACAATGCGGAAATATTGAAATGATACGAAATGTGAAGTTAAGGACAAGTATCAAATTTGGGTAGAAAATACGAGCCCGTTTAATTGCAGCCATTTCACGAGCCAATTTACGAGTCAGATAATGCTTGCATTATCGTTTAATATGAAAGGAGCCAGGGCTTTATCAGTACAGAAGGAGCATTCAGTCAAACTCGCTTTAGGAGTATATATCCTATACAATATAATGGAGTACATATATGGCATATTATTAACGAAAATAGTATGCCGGTATAATTAACATGTCTATACAATAACGGTATCAATCTGCATTGATGCTTCAGCTAAAGGTGTTGGGCAATTAAGGAGTTTAATTTCTTCTTGCATGATTATGCAATAAAATGAAGGTAAGTTTAAATTTAAAATGTCAATTTATACAAGTAAATAGTTTTTAGGGTTTGATTTTTTTGCTGTGCGTTGCAAATCCGTTTGAATTTCAATATATTCTTTGAGTTGTTATTTCAATAATACTGTTTTCCCCTAACATACTGCTCTCAGTAGATAGTGTTCACTTATATAACAGCATTACTACACCCCCCCCCCCCCCCACCCCCACCCCACTGTAGTATATAAGGGACACGTTATCTCTATTTTATTTTTTTACACTCTCGCCGTCTCGTTAGTCTGTCTACATTACTTGTATATTTACACAATATTGCAGACATTTTGAAGAATAATGGAACACAATTTTTTTTGGCGTATAACTAATTGTTAGATATATTGCACCAAGAAAATATTTAAAGCTTAGGTAAATAAAAATAGAAGGAAAACAAATAAAAACTCCAAAATTAGTTTATTATAGGCAAGCAGGTTTAAAATCAAAATGATACTGAATTAATACATTTAACACACCTCTAAATTCTGGTAGGTGATAGACTCAGTCTTTATCCTAGATGTTCAACCAAGTTTACTGCTAAAATTAAGGTAATTACAGTTTGTTTATTTTAAAATCATACATATGTCATGCACATTTATGCAAATTGATTCATTATCTTTCAAAATCGAATCTTGAAAATCATTGTCTTTTTACTCTACCAAAGATTTTTATTTTACGTATAGAACCTAAGGATAAAAACCGAGTAACAAAAAATAAATGGAGACGTAATTTCAATGCTTGATAAACACTTCAAGATTTGCCACTGTGTCCCTTTAAAGGGTTTAGCAAAAAACGAAAATTATGCCATATTTCTATGATTAATCTCCTGCCAAATTATTTTATATTGTCGAAAATATCATGACATCATTTTAGTTTTTGAATATCATATACTTTTTTAAGACCTGGGTCTGGAGTTAGGGTTAACCCCGTCTTGGTATTGGCTTATGCATAGCCCTGATCCTTACCTTATCCCTGGCCCATATATCGCTGACGATGGGATGGTTCCGGTGTAAAGCGGTCCACCTCCATTAGCGTGATTCCCGCTCTTTACCATTACCAATTCCAACCCGATAGTATATGACATTCATTCATTTTCACGGTGTCCAATGCTTAACGAATTTATTATGGCTTCGACAATCAGCAAGGACGTGTCTGTATATTTTGTGTTAAGTATGACGTACACACATTTAAAGATGAATGGCCAACCTTTTTTGTAGTAAATTTAACTCTTAAACATCATATGAACATTTCTTGATAGTCTCGGATAGAAACATATATTGAAAACTGCTACTAAGTTGTATGTAAAAATAAGTATTATTTGCATGACGTATATACTTTTACCCCTGCGTGACTGCACGGGGAAATGAGGTAAATCTGAATTGTATAGCTGCACAACTATTGCCAGATAATTGATATATACATTTACCTGTGGATTAATTTACCTGTTCAAAGTTTTCTACGTCATCAAATAAAATCTTCGCTTTTCACATAAATTGCAATGTGTGAATTGTAAATATCTATTGTTGTGTATTGATTTCCAGATAAATGAACATAAACAGGTTCATGAAACAAAACATGGCCGGAGAACTTTAACAAATACACTATCTCAAGTAGCTTTCCCACCATCAACAAGCACGTTTTACAACATAATTACACCCGTTTCTAAACCTACGAACGACGAGGTATATGAAATATTTATAGCATAACTTTTTGAGTATATGTGATTTATACTGCTTCAGTGTTCAGAATAAATCGCATACGAGAAAAGTATGCTGTAAATGTTTTGTACCATAGCCATTTGTACAGTACTGGTTCTATCCAGGAAAATTGGGTGGTCTGCCTCCACCACAATAAAGTGACCGTCATATATAACATTGCATGTGTTGAAAATGACGTAAAATACGTATCCAACAACGCATGGGCAAGAAGTTTTAGGTCGTTGCAGTTTTCAGTAAAAATAACAGCTCGCTTCGATCCAGTCAAGAAATAGCATTATCACGCGGCATGAGCATGACCCATGTTTTGATTATTGCAGCCAATCGCCTGTGTATAGTATTGGGAAAATCCAATGTCAAGGAGTGCTGTTTTGATAATGGGTAGTTTTGATTGACAGATTGTGTGTAAACATTACAACTACGCGCGTGTAGAATTGCTTTTGTACCATAGCTGTAATGGGTTTCCTTTGTTCTTGCTTATGATATATTTTTCATAAACCTGAAGATCTGAACCTAAGCCGTGCTATAAATGCCGGTATATTTCAGCCGTGCTATAAATGACAGATTCGGCAGTTATACCATGGCCTACTCCATTGTACACGCGCATAGTTGTAAGTTTACACACAACCTGTCAATCAAAATGTCAGTTACCGGCAATTTCTAAGGTACAAAACATTTATAGCATACTTTTCTCGTATGCGATTTATACTGCACTCTCGGGCCTGCGGCCCTCGAGAAGCAGTATAAATCGCATATACTCGAAAAAGTATGCTATAAATATTACGTAAAATTGAGTAGACCATGGTATAACTGCCGAATCTGTCATTTATAGCACGGCTGAAATATATCGGCATTTATAGCACGGTTTATGCTCAGACCTTCAGGTTTATGAAAATTATATCATAAGCAAGAACGAAGGAAAACCATCCCACTTTCTGTGGATTTTTTGCCAGCATATGTGCCATTTGTGATGTGAATGTAAGTTATTCTTTTATAAACTGGGCCTAGATATGAATGACATGGCATGTAAATTTTAATACACACACAATGCAAACACCAATGAGCGTGTTACACCTTATGCGTCCTTTAAAATGTATTGTTTCCATTCTTTTTCAAAACTAGCAAGACTTCGCTAGTCAAAAAACGTTACACTATTAAATTTAACACAAAAATCAGGCGATTGTATAAAGGGATTAGGTAGAACCAAGTCAGGGACTTCTGTAGACGTTCACTTGTGTAGACGCTTGTTTTGTTTTGATGCTTTGTATGGTGTTAACGTCAGTACACATTAGGCCATATATGACGGTCGATTTTTTGTGATCACATTTATCCTGGGTAGAACCAGTACTGTATACCTCCCGCCATCCTAGTGGGATTCGAACCCGAGTCGAGACAGTTTTAGACGGAGCGTCTTTACCATCCTGCCCATGGATGCGACATATTGAAGTATAAATTATTCGCAGGTTCTTAAAATTAATATGAAATGAATTATGCGTTGGTGACTCTTAATTCGACACTCCAGTTTCGGTGTTTGGCTTGGCTGGTTAAAGCCGTTTATATTGTGTCTATAGAGTTTGGATTCTCAAACTATGCAAGTTGTACCTCGTCGTCAGTAGGTTTAGAAATGGTGTGCATTTGTTGTAAAATTTGCCTGTTGATGGCGGGATAGGACTTTAAACAATATTGATATGTCCCAGGGTTACAGCATCTTTTTACTAAAACATGTATTGTAAACTAGGTCAGGTTGTATTTATACTCTGTGTACATGTACGATTGTCATGTACACTTTTCAGTTTATCTGAGATCGATTTCTGTAATAATGCAGAGGACATCAGTGTCAACCTTAGGAAACTTTAATGTAAACCTTTATGAGTGTAATTATTTTATTTTTACCTTATATCATCTATTATCCATTAAGTAATTCCATAGTGAAAGTGTTTATCAATGTGCTTGTTTATGTAAAAAAAAGAGTATGATAATGGACCTTGTGTAAGCTGCCATTTTAAATCTACACGTCGCATTGCATTGTGGGAAGAACACTGGAGGTCACTGTAGTCTGCTATGTTTTAGCTCTCAGAAAATCTTGTAGTTCAAATTCGATCTACGTTTATTTTATAATCCCACATCAGATGTTGATATAAAAGGTCTAGTCATGTTTATTAATTATTACTCTTTAATGTTTTATATTTAATTATATGTTAGAAATAGGTTTAAATACTTTATTTTGTGTTTTTTTATCAATGGGTATACTTTGTTTACATTGGTTACGCTATGGCGGCTCCGCCAGATTTGGAATTCGGGGGAACTGGCGGATGGCGGATGGCGGAATTGTGGTGGATTTGGGATGAAGTATAAAAACTTCCTCCAGGTTTTGGAGGGGGACTCCGATTTTTTAGTTCCAACTGTGAGCATCTAAGTTTATTGAAGGTTAAGGTTAAGATTTAGTTAATAAATTAATTACTTGGTTCAAATAAAGATATTCTACTAGATGTGCACGCTATTAGATAATATATATTTTAGTTTTGAAAGAATTAGATATTTAGATATTTACTTTGTTAATTTTACCACTGACAATGACTGTAGTTTAACAAGGGGCATTAGGAAATGAGAAGTGATTATACTTAAACCTAATACTGTTGGATTCACCTTATCGGTGTGTCACCCAAGAATTGTTACAAGCGTTTAAATACATGCAGTTGTACTTATATTCCTGTAATTGAATTTATAACGATATATTATAGTTGATTTACTGAAGCTGTCTCCTGTGTTTATTCACCAGTCCATACATTTATCATTTAGTTGGAGTCCATTTTAGTTATAACTATTATTTAAACATACGCTACCAAAGGAACATGAATGTACATATCGTACTATACGCTACCGAAACTTTAGAATAATAGCCGG